>CAJNIZ010021112.1:296511-317658 GCA_905231905.1 Symbiodinium pilosum
TAGGTAGGTAGGTATGTATGTATATGTATATGTATATGTATATGTATATGCATATGTGTATGTATGTCTGTCTGTATGTATGTATGTATGTATGTATGCATGTATGTGTGTATGCATGTATGTATGTATGTATGTATGTATGTAGGTATGTAGGTATGTAGGTAGGTATGTATGTATGTATGTGTATGTATATGTATATGTATATGCATATGTGTATGTATGTATGTATGTATGTATGTATGTATGCATGTATGTGTGTATGCATGTATGTATGTATGTATGTATGTATGCATCCATATGTACAGTGCATATGTATATGTAGATGTATATGTATATGTATGTGTATATGTATGTGTA
The DNA here is from genome assembly GCA_905231905.1 of Symbiodinium pilosum. Lineage (NCBI taxonomy): Eukaryota > Dinophyceae > Suessiales > Symbiodiniaceae > Symbiodinium > Symbiodinium pilosum. Next base: position 296,869 of record CAJNIZ010021112.1, read on the forward strand.
TATGTATATGTATATGTATACGTGTGTAGATATATATGTATATGTATATGAATACGTATGTGTATGTGTATATGTATGTATGCATGTATGTCTGTCGGTATGTGTGTATGTGTGCATGCGCGCGTGTGTGTGCATATGCGTACGAGTGTGTGCATGTATGTGTGTATGTATGTATGTATGTATGTATGTATGTATGTATGTGTGTATGTCTGCATGTATGCATGTATATCTAGACGTGTATAAGCATTGTGGAAGATTTTGAAGCTGACTTCTTTAGCCACTAAGATGTACCAGAGCCTAAAATTGCTAGCTCCCCGGCAAGTGTGGAAAAGCCAACTCAAAGGTTGCAATGCGCCGAAGTTCTAGAGGGCAATCACAAAAGCAAGTTAAAATGGTCCAACATCATGTCAGGAGTTCATGTGGTCAAGCCAAGCATCGAAGGCCCAACGCCGATATGTCAACAACCTCAGCCAGCTCACAAACGAAGCACCAACTACGCCTTGCGGTGCGGATAGAACAGTTGTTCCTCTAAACAAGGGCGGCTTCTTCTGACTGCAGAGAAAATCGATAAAACAACCCAGCGGTGATTGGGCTACGGCAGTCCACACAGCATGAGTCGTAATTCTCGGCAAGTTCACATGTGCCCTGCTGCAAATCGGTTGATGTCAGGCGGAGTAACATGGAGAGGCTCTCATCATTGAAAATGCTCACGCTGCAAGTGAGGCTTCAAAATCGCAAGCAGTGTTCTGCCAGGGGGCCATCTGCCGGGGGGACCTGAAAATTTCGATCGTCATCTCAATGATCCTCAGGGACTGACAAAAGCCAAGTATCGCAATAGAAGCCGTCTAAGTACAACCATCGTCATCGTTCGCCGGATCACAATCTGTCACCATCGTCATAGCCACCAAGGCACTACCATGGAGGCAAAATTGGGTAAAGGATCACCAAGGAATCATCCTGGAATGAAACCTCGACCTGCTGTTGACTGTCGCATTCTACTTACATAATTGATGATCAAATGACAATGATTCAAGCCGGGGCTCTTGTCGGCAATGAAGTACAGCCTTGTGGTGGACTGTTTGAAATAGTCCTGCCCTGCTGGAGCCACTGCAAAGAACCTGGGGTCTGAAATCCCAAGCGGCTTCGCATGAGAGTTATGGGGCAAAGGATCTATGTGGTTCAATTAGAATAGCACAGATAGCCCTACGAAAGCTTCTGTTTAGTGGAAGGTCAATCATAATTTGGGCTCCATGTTTGTTAGGGAAGGGTACGTTATGTATGACTAGCAGCAAGCAAGTTCCTGCGCACTGGGAACAACCCCAGCACCAACAGCGTCCGCATTTGAATCTGGACAGGTGAGATGTTATGCAGATACCCTGAAGAAGGACATGTCCCATGTTAATCTGTCTTTACTATATGTTAATGGATTTCTAGTTGAGCTTCATTGACTAATCCTTGCTAGCTAGACGTTGAAAAGCCTAATTGCATTTAAGATAGATCTCAATAGGTACCTACTCATTAAATTTGAACTGAGTTTAAAACAAATTTTCAAATATCTCAATGAGATTGCAATTGATTTTAACAGGTTTTAGAGGCCAAGTTCCTCCTAGTGTCTTCAAAGCTAAACTGCGCCATTCCTTAAGTATTCAATAGAAACCGAAGCTGAAGCATCTCCCTTCCCTTATTGATTTTCATGGGAGCCATACATAGGATCCCCCAGACCGCCCCAATTCGTTGTGGACTTTTCCTATGAAGGTTCCCTTTTTTGTTTGGGGGGCCCACACTAATCCAGATCGCACATTATCGAACAGCATTGTGGACGGGAATTTTGCACGCATAGCACCATGTCTGTTATTGAGTGTTTCCGGTTCTGTCCTAGCTAAAATGGCACACAGCTTTGATTGATTGTCAGCAAAATGTCTGCCTCAGCTGCACCAACACCAATGCGACAAGGTTATGTTGAATACGTGTCCGAAACAAGAACCGGAGCAAAAATTCCCAGAGGCATGCTGGCATAAAAACTGCAGAAGGCTTAAACAACGTCCCCTGGTGCTGTGCTATCGCGCGAAGATGGCCAACGGCATAGTTCTGCAGATCCCGTGAACAGTAGCGAACGGCTGCGGATGCCACAGGACATCGGCTTCAACAGCCCCAAGCCAGGAAAAACTGGGATGAAGCTTCCATAACTACCAGTCTGAGGAACTGCCGATACAGCTCCTGACGCAGGAAGAGGATGGAGGACTCGGACCTGGGTTCAGGGGGTGGGGTTCATTGTTTTGGAGGGCTTTGGGGTTGGGATATGGGCTTGTAGGTCGAGGGAATTTGACATTTTCATTTTGGCGGGTGCTCCTGTAAACCTGTAAAGGCTTGGAGTACTGCTACATTAGAAGTCTCCAGAAAGCAGAAGGTGACGGAAAATCCAGGGTCCCCAAAGGCAGTTTTCCAAATGCTCTGATTCCAGATGTGAAGACCTCGAAAGCGGCATCCTTGTGTGTTTCACGACGCAGTGGCCTAAACCCCGTAGATTCGGAACCCTCAGCCCAAAATCTTAAACCCTATGCCCTAGATCCTCAACCCTGGACCTTGAATCTTAAACCATGCACCCTAAAACAAACCTTCAACCCTAAGCCAGCCTGTGTGCCAGACCGACAACCCTCAATGCCTGACCTTGGCACCTAAGCCGGAAGCCAATACCCCGACCCTTAACCTTAAACAGTAAGCCTTACTCGAAAATCCAAAACTTGAATCCTTAAACCCTAAGCCTCTAGGGAACTGTCCAGTGGCAGGCTGAGGATGAATCGACCCAGGGCTTCCTCGTGAGCCTGCGAGCTGAGTGAGCGCGAGGCATCCAGCTTAGGGCATCTAAGATTTACTTACTGGGGGTTAGCAGGGAAAAAGGGAACATAGTACATAGGGGCTATATAGGGGTTAGATAAGCTTATTCCCGACTAACCATCTTTAAATGAAGAGCGTAGGACTGCAGGTGTAAGGTTAACGCTGTGAGGATTTTGGGTTTGAGGTTCAGGTTGGAGATTTGGTTGCAGGTTTGTAGTTCTGGGCTTCTGGCTGAAGATCTTAGACTTATGGTCAAGGCTTGTTGTTACCTTACGGATGTGGGAATTGAGGCTTGAAGCTCCAGACTTCCCTTCTAGGCTAGAAGACTCTAACGTCTCTTAAAGGAGAGTGTAAGCGTAGTGGCCTAGAGTACCCTGGGTCTCTAGGTAGGCTTTGGGCCCTGCCTCGCGGAATGTCCCTTGTACCCATTTCCAATCTCCCCAATAAATCCTGAACGCTGACCCTTAGTTCTGAAGTGTGTCCAAAGCTTGCCTGCGGCTTGCCCATGTGGGATCGGAGCATTCGCTCAACGTTCTCCCAAAGCCAGTTCCAAGCCACCTTCGCCGACTTCATGCTGAATAAAATCTTATGAATTTCTGCAAGGTTCGGGGCTCTCACAATTTGTTGCAATGATCGTCGATTGTCATGTCTATGTTCGATTCTACGCTTCTTAAGAGTGAGGAAATGTGTCGGGATGCCTACTCGGCTATGATATCACGGTATAGACATTTGCTCTTATTTGGACCCTCCTTATTTGCGCTTGAAACCGCTCTCGCTTAGAAATGACTTGCAAAAAAACAAGAGGCTGCTGTTGCATCCTGTCTTGATACAGCACTAACCACTATCTCATCCAGACAATAAGACACTTAGAGTGAGACTAAATTCTAAATGCACAGAAGTCAGGCTGGGCTACAACTACATCAGACATTCCCCAGACCTTTTCTGACAACCTTATGCGGTCAGAAGCCTGAGAAAAATCCCTTATAGGCACCAACTTGTCCCATAGCCCTTTCCTGCTAATTATTCGACCCTAACTGCGCACAAAAAGAGTCTGATGCAGGAACACTCATAGCTCACTGCTATGCTAATCCTTTGTGAAAAGATTCTCCAAGCACACTCCAACTCCCAGGAGAATACCTCTGTGCGCGGACCTGTTCATCCCCAACATAGGCCACAAGTCGGCAACACAAACAGTAAACCAAAGGTGACGTTGCTGGCATGAGCCTGCCTCGTGGTTGGAATCCCACTCCTGCGACACTGCATGTCTGTATAGCACTTACATGTTACATGCGAGCCCTGAATTCCCAGAGAACCGCAGCATGTTGTATCATGTGTATGTAGATGTCTATATGGAGAGGTGTAGTGTATATATATATATAGATATGTACGTATATCCATCTATATAATATATATATAATATGTGCTGACGCCGGTTCTTTGTTTTTGGGCGGGGGCTGCAATGCAGTGTGCAGCAGAGTCGTGCTTGAGCTTAGAGACTGCGGCCAACAGAGCAGCTTCGCGCCAGAAAGCATGCTGATGCAATCATTATGCAACAAAACCACAGGCCTTATAGTCCGCATAGACACTGCAGAAAATCCAAAGCTTTTCGCTCTCTTTTAGTGGGGCATACCAGCAAACATCCGTTTGGTTGTATCTGTTGTGTACTCCAGTGCTTCACACAGGGAATATTGAAAGGGGTTCCTTGCGAATCGCAGGCTGGAATTGTGGTAAGGGTCCGACACTCAAAACTGAATAAGACCTGCAGACACGGACCCGCAACAATAGGTACTGACCACTAAGTCACTAAGTCATGCACACCTCCAAGTATGACACCCTTGCAATTCTAATCTACAAGGGAAAACACACCCCAAACCCAAAACCCATCCTTGGGCACAAGAGACCGCAGTGATGCAAGCATCACGGCTTTGAACCTTGAGCGGGCAACTGAGTATGTTGCACATGGTCCATGCAAATGGGGAGAAGGCTTTTGCTTAGTCACCGTGCAAAAATCAGGGAGACCCAGAACCAATGGATGATTATCTTACAACTCATGGAGAAAAGTAGTTAAGATGACAAGCCCTATCACCCCCACCCCCCGCAGCCCCCCCCCCTCCCCCCGCAAAAAACCAGAAGAAAACATTTCTCCATGGCCGATGACCTTGTGGAAACTAGGGGGCAGCTGCACAACCACCATTACTCCAAATGAAGGGCTTGTAATCACCCCCGTTCAGAAAAAGCAACTATGATGGCTGAACCTCAAACCCAATACCCTGAACCCAAACAAATCTTGCGCATCTTTGGTCCCTATTTTGCCAGGGCTCTCTGACAAGCGGATGGAGCCAGGGTGCCTGGATGCAGAAAGGGTGTGTAAGACTTGGAATATATGATCAATTTTAGGCTATAGCCTTGCGGCGGGTTCACGTTTAGGATTTGCTCCTTGGGGTTTTGGGTGGCGGTCCCCCTCCAGGCTTCAAATACCATAGGAAGCGTAAGCTGAAACGTAGTACCCTTCTTTTGGAGGGGCGATCCTTACAATAAACATCCTGCCAGAGATAGGGCTCTGGTGTTTGAGAAAACTCCCCAAAAACAACACGCGCATGGTTGGGGTCTAAGCTGCCAGGATGGTTGCTCCTAAGCTGTCAGACCAAAACCATCGCTGCGGAGCGGCCTGCAGAATTGAATTTGTTGCAATATTTGTCACTATTGCTATTATGAGAAGAATGGGGTTGCCTAGTGGGTTATAGGTTTAGGGCGTCAGGATTTAACATCAACCCCAGTGCCCAGACTCACTGCACTGTGAAGCTGGCTTCCAACGCGCGGGTGCCTCATAAGAATTTGGGAGACCCTGCATGGGGATCCTCATACAAGGAGGCCCAGAAGTTGGATTTGCGTTTCCTCCAAGTCACTGGGCAAGTACCAGCGATAGCACATCGCACTCCTCTTGGAGGCGGTAGGAGTTCGCCTGGGCGCCGGGAAATTTGAGTAGGTTCCTCAAAGTGGTTGCATCGCACCAGAACACGACTCCGGCGCCCCCAAGATCTATCTCTCTGCCCTCAAAGCCGCTGTAGCATGCCAAAACATGGGGGGCATTTTCTCGAGGATGCTACAGTTTAGCGACCCTATTAACTGGGATTCTTACCCAGTAAAAAACTCTTTTGTGGGATCCTGCAACCCTGGCCCACCAACCATGCCATCACAGAGGGTATAGCCAGTCAGCGATGGGCATTTCCAGCACACCCCGCCCCCCTAGGCCATATCACAGACCCAAACCCAGACCCTTCAACAAATCACCTCAGCAAATCATCTGCGAAACGGGAACTTTGCAAGGTGTTGGTCCCTCATTGGGGGCCCATTAGGTCCCGTGGTTTCGTTGTTTTGGGATGGTATCTAGCCTAGAGAGCCTAATCTAGCGCGCACCCAACTTAGGTTGACCAAGTCTGGCGTCAGAAGCTCGGATCAATTTTGCACCTGACGTGCCCCTGAGCAACCAGAAGACATCTTGTTCGGCAACATGCACTGAGACCTGCCAAAGAGCGGACTCGCCTCCTCATCTCTTAGGATTGATAGGAGTCTCTATCGTGGGGCCCCCCGCCTATACCACAGCGCCAGGGTTCCCCCTTCATTAGCGTGCGTGCGTTGGGGATACTTAAGGCGAAGGCTTCCGAAGAGGAAACCTGGCAGGGGCTAGAAGAGGAAGTTAGGAGAAAGAAGTTGGGATCTTGGGCATGGCGTATCAAAAACACCATTACAACTCTGGGGCGGCGGCCACATTGCTGACGATGTCATCAAACCTTGGCTCAGTCCGCAAAATTTAGAGTTTGCACACACACGCACATCACCCGCCAACATGCCCTTTTCCCTGGCTGACCAAGCAATGTAGGGGCCGACACAAATCGAGAAAAGGTGACGTCCATTCGAAGGAAAATGACTTAATTTTGCATCATCATGCAGAACTACTGGGACCTCTTCGGACTCTGCTGTGTTCTTTTTAAGCCCCCAAACCCCGTGACCCGAAATATGACCGTAGGCTGCTTGTATGTTTCCGACAGTGCTTAGGACATCTGTGCACCCTCTACTACTGCCCTGAGCATTCTTACATGCTATCTTGCCACCGTGGGCATGAAAGCAGGGACTCTATGATACGTGAATGCTCTCGGTCAACCTTGAATCTTATACCTGGACTCCTCAAGCTAAACTGGTGGCCCCTTACCCTCAACCAGGAATCCGACATCCAAACGCCAATCCCTGATTCCGAACTACAAGCCCTAAGCCCTAAACCCCTGATCCCAGCTCCTCAACCCTAAATCCTTCACCCAGCTGACCAACTGATAAACCGCGCACCATGGACTCCCTGAACCCCAACCCCTCCACCCCAAACCCAATGCCCTAAGCCCCGAAACGTCCAAAACCCTAAACCCCAAACCCCGAACCTGCATTGTTTCCTTAGGAGAAGCCCTGACATTCTCTAAGCTCCGAGCTGATCAAGCACAAGGTGCATCCAGGTGCCTCGGCTATCCAATTCTCAACCCTTCTGAAGAGGGCTTGGGATTTGGGGATTTGGGATTAGCGTTTTGGCCCTACGGGGTTGGGTGTAAAGTTTACAGGGCTCTGAGCTTCAGCTTTTAGATTTTGTGGCTCAGGGATTGGGATTCAGAGTTGCAGGCTTGAGGCTTGAACACCTCAATCCCATTGAGCCGCACCACACTTAACTTTGCAACCAGGCGCTTTGGCCGAAGCCCATAACCGCAGCATTGAACAGGAACATCTCATTGAATGTTGTCGGCACCTGCGGAAACATGCTTGCACTAAACACACTAGGTTTAAGGGTCATGTGTTCAGAAATGTCGTAAGCACGATGCGTCTGCTTTGGTGGCGTCTAGTCTACTCATGCCGTTGGCACTTAGAACGGCTTGCTGCAGATCATGTCACTCAAGCACCCGAGATAGAAGTTGCTCACAAAAAGAAACATGCCGTACCATCATTTGAGAGGGTCCCTCCATCGTCCTCTCACGCTTTGCGCATCCTTTTGTGCAGGTCGCCGTGCCTCGCACTCAGCTCTGCTCCTCTACCAAGCGCCTCCGCGGCTCATGAGCAAACCGCTGACCTGTCTCAACCACGTAGGCATTGATGTGAAACTGAAGGAAGAAGGTGCCCTCAGCCGCATTTACCTCCAAGCTACTCAGCATATCGGCATCGAGATTTGCCGCATGGACCGTGTGCTGGAACACATACTCTTCTCCCGGTCCCAACTTCAGCTGACGAAGAATCTGGGTTTCAGAGCCATCCAGCGGAAGCTGCATGGCATACTTCTTGCGACGGGTCTGAATGTGCACCACTGGCCGGCCTCGGTAGTCGCATCCAGTGGCCGTGACGAGCAATCGGATGGTCCGCGTCTCGCTCCCAAGATTGTGGAAGGAGACCTTGCAAGCTTCATAGTCAGATCAGGTTGGATGCCCCACGACTTCTGCAGTGGCTTTTTTCCAGGGATTAACAAAGCACAAGCAGCATGATGAGAATGATGGGTTTGCTGGCCCTAGTGATAGTGATGGTGATGATGGTCGTGCTGATGATGATTATGATGATGATGATGATGATGATGACGATGACGAGATCCAGTTACGGAGCTGAACTTCCAGATCACGCCTTCAAGGGCAACTCCTTCTCGATCACAATGCTACCGACAGGGAGGAAGCTGCTGAAGTTGACTTCCACATCCTCTTTGGTTCTACCTTTCTAAGCAGCATTGGACACTGTTGTCTATTGAAACCCGATGGGCATGCGTTGACACTTAACAGGTAAAACACACACTCAAAACAAACAAATCCAAACCTTCTCTAGAATCACCACCATCCTGATGGCACCGAAAGCACTTTCGCTGTGCCCCAACAATTTCAAACATGCGTGCTGAAAGTGCTTCGAAACCACATCGAAACGAAACTTCAAAAACTGTGCAAACACAGCCCAAAAAAAAAGAACCCTGTGTGCGTCCTGAACCCGCGACAGCTCGTGCAAGAGCCTTCCCTCTGACCGCCCCATTGCCTGAGCCGTGACATTTATGTGGCAATCTTATCACCTTTTGTGCGCGCAAATGCTGAAAAACAAAACGGCGTTAAATGCATGCCAAATATGCCAACCAGAGCATAAAAGAAACTAATGCATTAAACCGAATAGCATCATCCCGGGACATCATGGTCATGTTGCCTTCCTTGGATGTCTGCGCAAGTGATATGATTGTACAATCGGGATACCCGAATTCCTCATGGGGGTTTAGCAATTCACCCCGGAGCGTCCCTCTAAGGATTATAGCATTTAGTTGTGCATATGGTGGGATTTTTTTGGAAGCTCCCACATAAACTCTGCACGATAAATCTTAAACCCTAAGCTCCGAACCCCAAAACCCAAAAGCCTAAATTCAAAACTGGACCCATAGCGAGTATCCATGAAAGAGCTGGCTCCGGGTTCGAGGCAGTGTGCTTTTGCCTGTGCAGGACCGGCCTGGACATTTTCGAAGGCGGGGCGTTGAATTTTAGAGTTTAGGGCTTAGGGCTTCAGGATTGGAAGTTTAGAGTTTGAGGTTGAATGCTTTGGGATTGGAAGTGTCAAGTTGGGCATGAAAGTTTTAGGATTGGCCCTCTGAAGGTTAGGGTTTGAGGTTTCAGGACTGGGGTCCCGAGTGTCGGATTGGAAATTCTCGGATTGAGATGTTTAGAGCTTGAAATTTAGTGCCTGGGGTTTTAGGATTGGTGTTTTAATGTTTCCAGCTTAGGGTTTTTTTGTCGGACCTTTTCTCTTGCAGACAGTTCCCGGAGATGCACTGGTGCACGGCCCTTGCTCAACCCCAGCACCCTGTACTGACACTGGAGATGTGCCACAACAGAACCCTCCACCGCCTGCAATTTAGGGTTTATCAAGGATTTGGTGTTTAGGGTTTAAGGTTCAAAATTGACGCGTTCGATCGGGGTTTAGAGTACAAGGCTTAAGGTTTCAGGATTTGGGGCTTTAAAGTTGAAGGCTTAGGGTAATTAATTAAGGGCTCAGGGTTGAAGGGTCTAAGGTTTCGGACCCAAACATGCCATGGAGTCTCGGAAACGTCAACTTGAGGGCTGGAAACAATAATCTGTGAAAGGGATCACAATGGGGGCCTTGGAGGGGTAGCCTGCGAAACAGGCATCTAAGGCGGCGCAGGATGCGGAAGCAAACGTTGGGCCTAGGTTTTGCGCGAGTTTGCTGGAGCTTTTGGGGTTTGGGATTCAAGGCTTGCAGCATTTGGATTATACAAAACATTCCTACAGTCCATATTCGGCAGGGCCCACGCTGCGTAGATAATCCTTATATCACCCTTGATGTTTCAACACGAAATATTATTGCACGCCATGCCCTAAATCAATATTGCATTTATGTAACCCTTATGCAACCTTTTTATCATCCATTCTGTGGGTTTCTCACAGTCATGAATGGGCTCTCTTGTGTAAATCTCACTTTCGGAGGTGTATGAGCGGGCACATCACGCGGGGAAAAAACATGATAAAAAAACCGACCCCTTCCCTTGATTCCTAAACCCTGCGCCCTAAAGCCAAGCCTACTGCTCCTTGAACGCCCCAATCTTTGAGCCCTACATCAAAACATTCCCTTCCGCGTGCCTGGCAGTCGGCAGCCCGGTTGTGGGGGTCCGGGCATTTTTTATAGAAGCCAGTCAGGTCCAACTCCTTCTGCAGTTAGGGTTCAAGGTAGGTTTTGACGGCTCAGGAGTTCACGGTTGCTGGCTTTGAGGTTTAGGGGTGTAGCGGTATAGGGTTCAGGTGCTGGCAAACACGTAACAGTAAGCAGACATGCACGCTGGTGAAGGTTGCCGAGGTTTCGGGGCAGGCGCCCAGCACTGAGAAGCACCCAGAAAGAAAAAAGAACACCCTCTATCCAGAACCGTGATACCCTCCAAAGCCCCTGAATTTAGGCTCAAAACCGTTCAACTACCGTACCTTACATACCGCTGGTATCTGTCGGCCATGGCCAATACCGCAAGACCCACAATGATAGTGCCGATAAGCATGACGAAGGCATTGTTTTTGCCATCTTGCTAAGCCTATCACTTCACTTGGCTCAGTCTGTGACAGCATTTAGACTACTGTCATTGTTGATGGCATGCGCTCTCCTCGTCCCGACACCGCATGTAGTCCTTCCGGCAGTCTGCAGAGATGGGACCTGGCTTTTTGCTTACAGCCTTGAAGCCAATGGCGTTGAAGACATCCCCAAAGGGATCCTTGACTCAGAGGCTTTGAAAAAAAAGTGATTACGTGAAGAGGGAGAAAAGTAATCAACTAACTAACTGACTGACTAGCTAATCAGCCAGCAACGACTAACTAACAAACTGGCTAACAAACTGGCAAACAAACAAACTAACCAAATCGCTAGCTAACTGACTACTGATAACTGAGTTGAAACTGAGTCTCATGGTACCACCGGATTCCGGCATACAGTGGGTCTCCATCATGCAGAACGAAGGTACCTTTTGCAGCTGCCTCATCTTTTGCATCCTCTTGCTGGTTGCGAGTAAGGAACAAAGAAAGTGGAAAGGCACCTGGAAACAGCTGTTTTCTTGCCGGTAATCTAGGGGCTACTGTAGCGATCCACTCCTTCACTACTCCACTACCTACTAATGCCCAGTAAGTCCTCGCTGAAGTCGGGAACACTGTAGACAAAGAGCTTGACATCTCCGTTGACTTCCCCGATGACGAAGTCCGTATCATAGCAATCGCTGGCGCCTTGCTTCACCTGATTGACAGAAGCAGGACCCATCTGGAAACGCCCAGCGGATTCTTCCTGGGGCGTGGCATCCACCGCCTGCCAGCCATCTGCACCCGTGCCGTTCCTGTCAAAAAACATCTCATTCCAGACATGGAAGGACCAAACGCTGTCCGTGTTGCTGCTGCATGGCATGCAGGGCATGCACGGCGCACATATCCCTGCGAAGCCACGCCCCGTGGACAGCTGGCGCTTACAAGCGGAGAGTTGACAGCCTCTCTGGGCTGCAGGGCCTGGGGAAGTGCACCAGTTAGGGCACAGGTCTTCTGGGTAATCTGCTGGGCTCCAAGCTCCATCTGCAGAAGCAAAGAAAAACTTTGATATGCCGCGGTCTGCGTTGGTGTCATGGGCGGACTGGAAATTTGTGACGGACCGCGTTGCAATGCCAAGCGCCCTTCCAATTGTAGTAGTTACCCCAGAGAAGACAAAGCACTGGCAGTACTGCACTGCTGTTGCCTTAGACCCAGACTGCACAAGGCCCCAGTGCTGCTCCAGGAGAGGTGAAGATGATGTCCACGTGGAGGGATCAGAACAGCGCTGAGCCCACTCATGTGCCCTGCCTTAGCCGTTGCAACCTCATGCATCCTCATGCGAACAGTCCCGAAAGGAGCACTCCCGCCCAGAACATCTAGCCGCTAGCCTGCCACGCAATCTATCAAGCCTGGTCCTAAGGGGAATGGTCCCGACTGAGCCAAGTGCCCTTCCTTTGCAGGTACCTTTTTGTGCGGCAACGATAACCATTGGAGGGCTGTCCAGTGACATAGTTGCCCTCACCCCACTTCCTTACTACCAGCTGAAGTATGGTCCAAAAAAAGGTACTCGCTGCAATGGAGCTTTGGCGCATCACTTCCTTCTAGCAAAAAAAACAAGGAAGCAGAAATATCATGCCAGGGCTCCCATAGCACACTCGTTCACCAATGACATATGTTAAGTGTCTGGAGATTGCCGTTGGGTCCGAGCGCAGGTGGAGTGGAAGATCAGCCAGCAGGGAGATTGCGATGAGCAGGTTGGCAGCTCGGAATGGATCATGCTGCCATACATGCGCCCCATAGTCATCTGAGAGCCCCTGCCACAACAGCCCCTCTTCTCCGCCCACATACTCACGCATGAACTCTTGCCTCTGCTTGCGGCTTCGTCCCGCAGACTCAGGACACCTTTTGCATGTAAACGGATTACAAATTACGATGAAGCCCAGGGCAGCAGTGTGCTGAGCACCATGCACGAGCCGTAGCTCGTACTCGCCGACAGGGGCATCGTCCGGGACTTCCACTCTAATTTTGGCACCCGTACTGTACCCGGCTTTCCGATGACAGCGTCGTTCTCCACCCCGGGCTTGGAGGCCAAGAAGACCATGACCACCGAGTCTGCATCCACATCCTTTGAAGTTTTCACAACGAACCTCAGAGCGTCTAAAAATCAGAACAAAGTGTGTCCTTGAAGAGTACAACAAATACGCTTGAGAAAGACACCCCTGAATGGACGCATAAAAGCGAATATGCCAGCCCAATACATAAGGGCTACCAAAGCGAAGCATTGATGTCAGGGACTGGGGAGCGCTTCACAACGGGGAAGCATGATTCTGAAACTCCTTATGCAGCAGCCTGGAAAATTAGGCATATGACGCGCATACTCCTAATATTACACTTTTGGCTTGCTATGCCACACTATAGGAAGAACATAAAGCACCTAGGCATGAGCTTCATAGCATTTCTTGGCCCGCACACAACTCTCGTCAAGCTTCAGGTATATTATTCTCCACAACCCGAACCTTAAAAAATCCAATGCCCCTGGCCCTACCTCTGCCCACGGCGGACAACTGCGCGGCCAGCCAGCCGAGGAGGCGAGGCAAGTGGGTTGATGGGAGGCAGATCTGTGTACAAGCCTTGCGGGTTGTTAGCAACGAGAAGAAAATGGAAACCACCCCTAGGGTTCAGAGCTTAGGGAATGAAAAAAGGAATGGAAGCAAAGAAATGACAGTGGATTGAGAAGGGGGCTAATATTCAGGAAGTTTTCCTTTGTACCCTTGCGGTTTGTACCGCTGGGCTTGGGCCCCTAAACCATGGAATATGGATTGAAAATGGCCCTTCACAAGGGTATTTGGGACCCAAAACCTAGGGTTACAAACATTGAGGGTACAAACTCAAAGTCTTTGAAATATGGAGATCCCTTCCTCCATTACCTCCGAACAGCCAGCAAGAAGCTGCAAAGAGGGTGGCTCTTCTGAAATGGCCGATCCTGGGCCATAGTTTATCTCTTAGTCAAAGACATCGTTACCTCAAGAGGGGCTTCAAGACTTTGGGGACCCTAGGAATATACAGGGGATAGAAGGAGGTTGCACCCCTGGGGCTTACGTAGCACTCCGATGGAGCTTGAGACTTTTTAAAGCCGTGAAAGCCTTCCCCAACAACTAGAGGTTTGGGTTTATGTTTTCGGGCTTAGGGTCTAGGGCTCAGGTTTTTGTCGGTTTTCCATGGCTGTCAGATGGGTCCTTGAGGACCTCGAAGGTGCCAAGATCCCTGGGTGTAGCCTCCTGTCCCAGCCTGAGTTGTACTTTAAGGGCCCCCAAAATGTGCAAATGCGCACCTAGATGAGTAGAAAAAGTTCATCATGCTTATGTAAGAAGTATATGCTTTATGGAAAAGTACTCACAGTTCTTCTATCTTCTAGATTGCATCGGTTCCGCGATGAAACAATGAGCTACAACACCATGGTGGGGAGAAAATATGACTTTGGGTGCGGGCGTGTCATAATCTGGGAATGAAATTAATCATCCAAATGGTGGTTTAAAAAAGTGAGAGGCAGCTTTTGGAAGTCCCGATAATACAGGATGGTTGTATTGAGGGGTGTATATTAAGGTTTCAATGGGATTCCCTTATCAATAGAATCCACCAAAACCGCCACCGAGCAACTCATTTTCTAGCTCCTTGGTTTCCTCCTCCACAGATTCTTCGACCTCCAAAGGCCGCACCTGCCCAAAGGAGTACCACCAATCCTTGCTGAATGGTTTTTGGGTGACTTGGGGCTTAGGGCTTAGGATGTAGGGTTAAGGGGTTTACCGTTTCACCCGGATCCTTACTGCAAAACCGCCCGAAGGGACCCATGACGTTGGTAGCCCCGACTTCATGAACTTCTTGTGAACATGTTCGACTCTGTTCCACGAACTAACATAAGAGGTTGCAACACGTCGCTGTATTCCTCGGCCACAGGAGACAGGGCTAGAGCAATCGTTGGGTGAGAAGGGGTTCTGGCGATCGGCTTTACAAGAAAACGTGCACCATAATGAAGAGCCAGGAGCCTTGCCACTCCCAAGGCCATTCGTGCAGGATCGTCGCACCTTGACCTTTTCTCTGCCCTCCTGGACCGCAAGCACCTCCCCCGAGCAAGACTTGTACTTGCCTGCGGTGATCACCACCTGGCCATGGACATGTCTGCTTTCAGTGGACCCTGACTCCTTTCACCAGAAGCAACTGAGCCAAAAGGGACCCAACAATTGCTTCCAAATCCTCTACCTGATCCCCGACATGAAACTCATCATCACCCTCCAGCTCTCCGCTGTCATCTGTCCGGCGGATGGCCCGCACTCTCTGCAGGAAGATGGCCACAGCCAATGTGAATGCAGCCCGGGGCAGCAGCGGCGCCATCTGTGAATGGATTTCCTAGATAACGGCTTCAGCGAGATGCTTCAAGCCCTCGCAGCTTCACGCCGGCAACATGGAGTCCAAGGGATTTGCTCAGCAAGCTGCCTGCATGCGAAGCAGACCTACGACAAACGCATATGTGCATGGTGCCATGCTGCGCGTGGGAGCATCTGGTCATCATGAAATGCTGGAATGCATGATAATAACTCCCTGGCATAGGTAGAATCTGTCCCAGTACCTCAGCCCAAAACCCTAGGCCCTAGAAGCCTATGATCCTAAACTCCAAAGCAGACCACAAGTCCTAGGCCCTGAGCCGTACTTAAACCCTAGTCCCTCGCACGCCCGAAACCTTGAGCGCTAAACCCCGTAAGCCCTTACTTACCTTGAGCTCCGTGGCCGTGGTCTTCACGGTACTTGTCACCTCTGACTTGGAGTCTCGTCGCCCAGGAGGGCCTGAGGCAAGAAAGACGAGGGTTTGCGGACCAGGGTTTAGGGTCTAGAGTTTGCGGTTTGGGGCTTAGGGCTCGGGAAGTTCGAAAAGTTGTGAGTTGGGGTCACGGTTTAGCTTTCGCTGGCTTTTGATCGCAGTGGTGAATTACTTCATCAGCTCGTGACCTGCAACAAAACTCACTTTTCACTATTTGGGATGTTAGGTGTATGCAGGCTTGGGATGAATGAAGGCCTGCAAGCCGTTTCAGACCGCACTTCTGAGAAGCCTATGTACATCGCATATGCTAATGCCCCGAAACCAGCGCAAGATCTAGGCGAAACGTCGTGTGTAAGATGTGGTCAAGGAAATATGCGTAGAACTGATGAATTGAAAGTCATGCAGCGCCACTAGTGCGCCTAGGCAAGTTCTGCACGACAACGAAAAGGAATGCTGGTGATGGCGCGAACAGGACTCTGGTGCCAGGTAGGTGACATACGAACCCTGCTGGAACCAGTGCTACTTGTTTCGGCCAGTATGTCAGATGCATGTTTCTCAAATGAGCAGTATGTCAGATGGATGTCTCTCAAATGACGTCCCCCTAGTACCAAGCATACTAGATGCTTAGGAAGAAGAGTCTACATCCAAGCACCCTACGTTCCCCGTACAGCCGCATCGCGATCCCTACTCTGGGAAGAAAAATCCAGCACCACTCCCCATACAACGCATACCGGAATGGCTAGACTTCCGCACACTCCACGTGCAGCTAAAACCCAAACAGCGTAAGACATGTCCCCATCCTGTGCTAATAACCTCGTCAAACACACTATCAGCCCTATAGCTCCGCGAAAAAAGCTTCAGAGCCAGAGCCTTCACCAGATTTTGTCTCCTTAGAGCCGGCTCGCTGCGACTTCTCCTCAATGGACTTCTGCAGCAGATCTGGCCAAGGAGGGATCTAAGGCTGAAACCATGGGGCCCCAGCATGGGAACATAATCTGGGGAGTGTCTTTGATGATGTACATACTACATACCTAGTATGCTATACATTATATGACCGTACCGATAATTTAATTGCCCATACCACAAACCCCGAAACGCCAAAAACATCCCGAAACCCCAAACCCGAAACTGCAAAACCCCCAGCCTAAAACTCTAAACCCTTTCACTGCAAACCCTAAACCCAAACAAAAAAAACGGGACCCAAAATTCAAGCCCCGAAACCTAAACCCGCAAATACTACTGAGCGCCAAGCTCTGAGATTTCAATTCTAACCCTCAACCTAGACCCCTAACCCGGAACCCTAAACTCCAAACCGCAGAACTCCAAACCCCGAAGCCCAAACCCTACACACTAAACATCCCTAAACCCTAAACCATAATAGCAAGCTCCGGCCTGATTCGTTGTCTGCTGTGGTTGTCACAGCAGCGGCGGAGGCATCAGCCTCCGCCTGTTCCTCTTCGCTGACCTTGGCTGCATAGTTTGGGGTTTTTGGTTGAGGGAGTGTTTGAGGGCGTTTCTGGTCAAGGGGTTCCCGAGCTTTAGAGGCTATAGGATGACGGTAGTTATCCGGTAGTTCAGAGTTAGGGCAGGGACAAGGGTATCTCAGGCAGCAACCATAACAGCGTTTCGGCTCGCGAGTCAAGAAAAAGAAGG
This sequence comes from Symbiodinium pilosum, assembly GCA_905231905.1. Taxonomy (NCBI): domain Eukaryota; class Dinophyceae; order Suessiales; family Symbiodiniaceae; genus Symbiodinium; species Symbiodinium pilosum. The sequence goes on from CAJNIZ010021112.1 coordinate 314,221, forward strand.
GATGCTCTTCTTTGATTGCAGCGTTGACGGAACTGGCTTTTTAGCGTCTGCAGGTGTCGGCCAGCCAGGAATGCTTGTCCCTGCATAGGAATTTCTCAAGTTCAAAACAATCCACATCGCCTTTTGCTCCTACCAGCTCTGGCTTCCTTCAGACAACAGCGCTTGAAAACCCAAAACCATGGTCCTGCTAAACAGAGAGTACAGGGCTAAAGACAGTTGACATCGGAACTAGAGGGTGTTGCGTGTTTGTTTGGCAAACCCTAAACACTGTGCACACGCCTCAAAACCCTTATACCGACCCTACCTTGCAAACCCTTGCTTGCCGCGGACCTTGTTGTTGGCCACTTTCCAGCTTCGCTGGATGATCTTGATGCGGGTGGAATATTCCCGTCCTGAAGGAGAAGTGGGAATGGGGTGGGAGTGGAGCAGGGGGTAGTGGCGGTGGCGGCAGCGAGAGTAGGAAGAAGTAGCAGTTGCAGCAGCAGCAGCAGCAGCAGCAGGAGGCGGAGGAGGAGGAGGAGGAGTAGTAGCAGTAGTACTAGCAGCAGCAATAGTAGTAGGAGTAGGAGTAGGAGTAGGAGTAGGAGTAGGAGTAGGAGTAGGAGGTGTTGGTAGTAGTGGTGGTTCTGGCTGCTGCCGCTGCTGCTGCTGCTGCTGCCGCTGCTGCTGCTGCTGCTGCTGCTCCTCACTCCTGTTGTGAAGCTGGCAGTTTCAGTTGGCAGCTGGCGGGTTCCTGGCTCTTGCCTGGAAAAGGACTTTGAGCCGGCAAAGGAAGTCAAGCATGGGGCATTGGCAAGTCCAGGGACAGCTCATACTGTTGATGGAGGGAATCCTGCACTGCCATATTCTCCATCCCAGGAATTCAGGAATTACAACAGCTCAAGGCTCCAGGTGGTGCAAGTGTGAATGGAAGGCTTAATGGTGAGAGGGTTGACCATTGCACGACTAGGTAGGCACATCACGAAACAATAGTGTTGTATGTGGTAGGGAATTATGAGAGACTGTAGGATATGGCCTGGTCATGGGATTTCCCCTGCAGGACAAGAACTGATCAGCGTCACTCTGGCAGAGAAACCCATCAGGGATGCTGAGCTTCGCGCGGATGTAAATATACGCGCCCCCTGAGTAGTTCAGGAGTGCCTGAAGCCAAATGATGTAACGTTGCTAGGGGTTCCGGGATGTTCGAGTAGCAGGAACAATCCTCGGCACACGGATTTGATTTGGGATTTCCCCCCAAAACGGGCTACCTCATAACCTCAGGAAAAAGTGCGTAAAATACAAATGGCCCTTTAAAGGACTATATAGAAATTATAGACCTGTTCGCTGAAGGTTCTCCGGGTCTAGGCTTCATGGTCAGGATGGCATCATGGCATCATGGTCCAACTACAAAAGAGACTCTTTGGAGGAGATGCACCAACCATCGGAACCCGTGTATACGGACCCTAGAAGGGGATCCCCAGTGTGCCCATGAATGTTAACACTCGGCGGCTAGTGGATTTGGAGAAAACAGAATTGGTGTGCATGGCCATATGTCGCCTGCAGCCGCCGCACGTAGTAGCGAGCTGCTCTCGCATACAGCGCTCGCAATTTGACTCGGTGTCGAGCTCTCACTAGTATTCCCCGATGCGCTTGCGTGTGGAATACCCTCACGCTTTGAGCTCGACAGCTCGACGTGGCAACCGTTTGGAGTCTACTCTGAAATAACGTATGAAGCCCAACCTACACATGATAAAGGGTTCTCCTGTTGGCAACTCTTGCACCAATGTCAACACTTGTAACAGGTTCGTTTCAGCAGCTGCAAACGGAAAGAAAAGCTGGCTACCTTTGCGTCTCGTGCAATCAGAAATCAGAATGCTCTTTGTTATGCCCACTTCCACGACCACTGCAATCAGTAAAATAATAAGGTAAAGCTGCTAGGTTTACAATCATTTGTTCATCCGCTACTTTGCAAGCTCGCACCATACGTTAAGCACCAGCAAGAGTACTCTTGTGAGTGATCCCCGAGCCCTTAAACCATATATATATATATATACACAGATATATATATGTATATACATATCCTGAATCTCTAAACTTGAAACCACAAAATCACAAGCCCTTCACTTGGACCCCAAAGAAGCCCCAAACCCGAAACCCTCAAGCCTTATCTCCGGCCTGCAAACCAACCCTTGCCTTGGAAGGGAGTCCATTGGGCAGCTCCTGAAGACGCGCAGAAGTCGTAGTAATGTGGCTTAGCTTCAGAATTTCATGTAGGGTTTCGGGGTGAAGGCTTCAGGGTTCAGACGGTGTATGTTTGAGGGATTAGGGCTTACTGCTTGAAAACACAGGATTTTAGGCTTTGGGGTTTGAGGCTTATGCTTCAGCTCGAGACTACCATTAATGCAAACGGCGATCGCATGGGGGCCCCAGTGGATGGGGGGGTCCTTGACATCTACTAGCAATGGTAATACTATCCCCATGTCATCCTAATATACCTATAGCATCCTAGAATTGAATCTGGCCCAGGGCCCCTTTCTGACTGATTTGAACAGGACCCTACGTTATGGGAAGACTACGGCGATCACGAAGGTCCGTCCAGTGGGATGAGATGAAACTTCGCAGAATGGGAAGCGCTCCAGAATCCCCGGTAATCATACGGATTATGACAATACAGCTCCTACTGAGAATCTTGTAGGGTTCGTTTTGAAAAGCTCCCACATAGAGCTTGTCTTGGGAATGTCATAGACAAATTTGACATAACAGCAGTTCTGGAGAAGGATACTGATCGGAAGACGTAAAGAAAAAAGAAGCATGCTTGCCTTGGAGTTCATGCTGATGGTGTCTGCGATAATAGCGGGAAAAGCTCAGTAGGCGGATCCGAAGATTCATCAATGCTTCAATAGGCATGGAGAAACAACAAGGACAACAAGTAGCATCTCAGAAACAACAAACATACACATTGCCAGATACGGTCTGTCTTAGAAGGCCGATGATGGTCTCAGTGAAACTACTGCATGAAAATTAGAACGAGGGGCGTTGTTGCTGATGTTCTTGCTGTTGCAAGGCCATTGCAGTTGCTCTTTCTGCTACTCTTGTAATGATTCCTCTGACAGGTACACTTTAGTCTAGTGCTGTTGCCCGGGATGCACAACTTCTGCACCAAGATTGATGATCTCACATCATCGTCAGTCTGGCCTGAATATGGGGGTCTCCCAACATTAGGGGTAATTAGAGGTCCCCAAAATAAGGATTGTAGTAATTTGGGGTTTTTATTGGGGTCCAACTACCATCCAACTACCATATTAAGGGCACTCTGACTCTGACTGTGCCTGTTTCAGTTTCTCTTCCTCGCTGCTCTGGGTGGAAGTTAGCAGGAAACAAGGGAACATATAATGTAGGTGTCACTGTATATAGGGATTATATGGGGATTATACTGCCTACTTGAAGGATCGTGCTGTT
>CAJNIZ010021112.1:317758-335178 GCA_905231905.1 Symbiodinium pilosum
AGCACAGTCAGTCCCCCAATGGGTGGAACCGGTGCACCCTTCGTTGCTTCTGCACTGCCCTCAAATCTTTCCCAGGAACATGCCAGCCTCAAGAAAATTCTCTGGGACCGGCAAAAAGCACTCTTTGCCTGAAGCACCTCCAGTGCCGTCAGACGTCGCCGCCCCCTTTTCTTGGGGGTCGGCGGCACGGCGTCAGCCCTTAAATAAGAAAATCACTCAATGAAACCGCAAAATCACGTGGAGTTGAAGGCATCTTTGTAATGAAAAACTTGGAATGCTAAAACTGGACCGTGAACCCCAGCAATTACCCACTAAACCCTCAAGCGACGATAATTCGTGGCCTCTCTTGAGGACGCTGAATCGGCTGAGGAATCGTGGCTCGACATCTTGTGGACGAGCCCTCAAAAGAATCGTAGAGGTGTTTAGCTTCTCTTTTGCTTGCTAGGCGATTTGGGGTGTAGGGCTCAACGTTCAGAGGTTGGGACTGTAGGGTTTGCTCTGTTCGGTTTTGAGTTTAGGGCTGAGCCAGCGGCTTGGGGTTTTGAGCAGGCTCCTCAGACCCAGCGAACCAGAGGTAAGTGTGTGTCTGAAGATGCTTTCTGAGCTCACTTGCTACAAGACTTTTGTGAGGCTATCCGGGCTATTGCATGATTGCATGAACCTGTGTTGGTTATCTGCTACCTTTGCCAGCAAGATATAGATTCCCGTAATGTGGAGAACCAAAAGCCACGTCTCAAAACAAGGCCAAAACCCAAGTCCTCATCACGAACCTAACGTTCTACATCTCAAACCCTAAACCCAAACCTGAAGCCCTAAACCTGAGGTCCTCGGGTTTAGTTTTGAGTGGTACCAGTGGTACCCGACCAGATGTGAAGCTTCTACTTTCTTATAGGTATACATCCACGGTCCTTAGAGGTTGAGTTTCACCGGCGAGTATACTGCTTGAGAGCCTACAATCACAGCCGAACACATTTTCACGAGGCCAACCTGCCATGTGGCACGGCAGAAGGCACGTGATACGCTCATGTGAAAAACCTGGAACTTGAAAGACAGCCTACAAACACGACAGTCGTTCTAGCTAGGGGATCCATCCTGGCTCGGGAGGGAAGGCCTCAACGTGCAAGGCCCCAAACACAACCAACGCCCTTCTTTTGGAGACCCATCATAGCGCAAACAAAAGCCAGGGAAACCACTCCGGAAAGCTAGCATAACCTAGGCCAATGCACAGCCCCTAGACGTCCAAGCCAGGCCCTGAGCCCCTGAATTACTGCTTGTCAGTAGAAAATGAATCAATGGAAAAAAACAATGCAGCCGCTGCCGTATGGAAGCTGCTATGTTGCTCGGGGCTATATAGGAGCTACAATAGGAATCCGAAACAGCCAGCAAGTAAACCCTTGAACCCCAGCTCAAAACCCGCAACGCGACATATCTGATCGCACGCCGAAACCCCAAACCCTTATCCCGGACCGCGGCGCCTTCAGGCAACAGCCGGGAGGCAGAAGCTCGAGCCCGACACTGCTTGACGTCTTGCTTGAGCGAAGAAAAGGAGAGTGGATCAAAGTGATCACGACAAAGTCCCGAAAGAAGGATCCCATATTCTCTTACAGGTGCTTTCTACATAGCCCCCGAAGGTTCCTCATTTTAAGAACCCCCGCCAAGGGAAATGACGACTTTTTGAAACAGGCCTCGGTTTAAGAACGTAGGGAGCTTTATGTAAGGGCCCAGAGGAGTAGAACAGGATTTTTCGGGTACAGTATACTAAATGGTACATGCGGATCATAAGCGGAAACTATCTGATAAACTCTTCAGGTTTCAGCACTAAGGGCGAGGCAAGTTTGAATGAACACAAGGAATATCAAAGATGCATTGCAAGGTCGCGAAGGGATGTACGTTTAAGGTTTATGATATCTGCCGCTCGTCTCCCCTTCATGCCTGAAAAAAAAAAACATGCGTGGGGCGGTGAGCTATCTGCACTCTACACTGCTTATGCTTTGAGAGTCCTGACTAGTCAGCAAGACGTGCGTGGATTTACCCGTCGAAGGTGAGAAACCATGTGGTATTTCAAACGAAGTATTCCTCAGAAACCACTAGAGTTTTTTCTTCAATAAGAGCCCCTAAGAAACCATCTTGCTGCCGCAACAGGAGACAATCTTTGATGCAATCCGTTAGAGCATTGTAGCCAGGTACAAACTAGAGCCTGAGCCCTCAATACTCAAACTCCAAACCGTAAATCCTGAACACTGGATATTTACATAGGAGAATACCAATCCAAAAACCACGCTTCTCTGAGGTCCCGAATCCCAGCTCGCAGGGTTTAGGTGTAAGGCTTGGGATGCAGGTTTCAGATCTTAGGAAACGGTTTAGGTCAGGTTTTGCAGCCGAAAATGTGGGAAACGAGCGCACTCCCAAAGCATAAAAATCATGAAGTATACGTACAGTCAAAGCTGCTACCGGTGCTGCAAACATCGAACGGGCTATGGATCATCATCTGGGCCTGTAGCACTTCTTGAACCTCCCTTTGTCAAAACTTACTACTTTGAGGATAGGCCTGAAGAGACTGTGCGGGTCTGGGCGTTCCCCATCGGGACTGCGCCAGAATTGCGGCGCTCGGAGTCGTTATACTAAGCACTCCAACACAACCCCAAACCTTAAACCTTGTGGCCTCAACTTTTGCACATGCCCAGCAGGAAGGCAACGCCAAGCCTGCCACAACAGTTCGAGAAACGGCACATTTCGGGTATCTGATTCAAAAGCAATACTGACTTGAAGGGTTTGAGAGCTAAAGTATCGGGGCTAGTGATCTCTTCATCTTCTACATCTGCTCATGCACCCTCCAGTATTATCACCGAAGACTGTTTTCGTGTTCTTCCAGAACAAAAGACCAACGTGCACTGAAACTACCAACCTGTGCAACTGGGGGCTTGAAGCGTTCCCGCTAACGGGCTCACATCTCCAGTGCTTTGGGATAGCTGATAAGCTGCACGCCACATCCAAGCTCGTACGGGGCCAACGCAAAACTTAGAAGCAACGAAAGTGCAGGCAGCAGAATGATCAACATAAGGTCTCTAGGGTGAGGGGGGTCCACCTTACAAAGAATTGAGCACTCCTACACGGCTGCACGGGAAAAAAAAGAAGCATCCGCGCAGTATCTACGGACCTATCTTGCAACTTACATCCTGTCCTCCAAGTTTTCAGACTGAGCTTCACTTCCATGTCCTGTCAAGGCCAAGACATGCCAGCGACACTTCTTGCAAGAGCATACATCTTGGCAGTGTTGACACATATTCTTCATGCAAAGTGTCTAAGTGGATCCTGCAAGCTTGGTGGCAGAGAACAAGCCCCTCACTGGGACGAACGGATCCTTAGCCCCTTGCATTGCTATAGCATTCCCTTCACAAGGTTCCTATAACCTGTCTTTTCTATTTGTAAGTTCCTATACAATCCCCTACAATGATCCATTTTCTCAACTCGTTCTCTGAAGACCAGAACGTCAACGGCAGGCTTGCCCTCAGCACCCAGATGCCGACGCCAAAAAAAAAGGGACGAAACTGGCCGTCACATGGCACAGCAAGCTGCATACGGGTCATTTCATCCAGCAGGTTTGGATTGATGTCTCTCAGATCACTGCAACAAGTTACGCATGCTCGGGAGCAGCCCAAACAAGCTGTCCTCCAAATCCGCCGCAGCAGCCATGCAGAAGATCTCATCTCATGCCTCTTCACAGGCCTGCTGCTGGATCACATGGACTTTCTCAAAATAGCAGCACGTCCTGACGCAAAATACTAGATAAGGACCTACAACAGAACTAATTCACATAGTGACATACCGGAAGGTAAACCAAATGTATCAGGCAAACTGGTCAAGATGGTTCAAAAGACCTTTCCCCCAGCGTGACACTCAACCAGTGTGACTTTTACACCCAGCGCCCTGTAACAAATGCGCGGATTGAATTTGGAGAATGTCAGTTCATCACCTCAAACTTTGAGACGTCAGCGTACTGTCCTAGGTTGCTACTACGCTAACAGGTCTTGGCTTTGTTCTTATGATTCGACCCTTGTGAGGCTGGTCAGGCCTTGAAAGCGACTCCAAGGGCAGCAACGCCCAGCTGGCCAGCGCCCAAACCATGAACCTACCAGGATTGGCACGAGACTAAAGCCATTACAATGCAATTTTGAAGGCCAGCATTGGATTTTGCTTTGGAATGTTGAAGAGATTGCTTGGATTGCTCAGACTGACAGTTTGCGAGCATTAGCTTAGCTTATTCTCGAAACTTCCTGATAAGCCATCTCGTATACTACCCCCCCTCCCACCCCCCGCACACACTACAGTATTCAACATTGTATATAGTAGCTCAAATATGGTGGGACGGTTTGCTGATGGCTGGAGGTGCGTTCCCTTGATTTCATGGTGCGGCTGGACGCACGAGAGAACATCCAGCGACTCTCGTGAAGGCCTTGGGTCACAGACTCGGAACGCAACAAAAACAGCAGGCCAAGAAAATTCTCGTGATATTTGTCGTTAGAACTCAGAACAGAACAGTACAGTAGAAGTGCTGCGAGCAAAATCATCAAGTACAACAGCAGAGGTGGTAGCAGTAGCAATTGCAGCAGCAGTATGTAGCAGTTGTAGCAGCAGAAATTGCTGTGGTTGTTAACGCTGTAGGTCGAGTGTTCGAGTGTACCCTGTGCCAGGCCATAACCAGTGCAAATGACTGAAAGGCCATCTTTGATCCCTCAAGATTCAGGCGCATCTGACTCCGAAGATACGTTGAAATCTGCAGGGCCCTATTTGAGCCTGCTTTTTCTGAGATCCTTCTTGGGACCGGGATTCGGCACCTGCCTGCTCATGCGCTGTCTACAGGCTTTGCACACTGTTTCTGGGAAACCGCTCAGGAAGCTGCTCGACTCTCAGGACTGTTTTTAAACAATGCACGCCTGCAGTAAAAAGATCACCGATATGCTTGCCAGTGGAAATCCTGACTCAGAAGCATGCTTCATAGTAATGAACATTGATGAGAAAACGGAATAATATCACGATGCTGCGTGGCCGATGCAAACATCACATATTCGAGTGTTATTGGCAGCCACTTGTCGAGGAAGGTATGAGTTAGGCTTGACACAATGAATGCTCCAAAATCACTGAATGTCCGGCTATGTTGGTCAAGCCTGACAGAATCATGGGCAGCGCGAAAATTGGCCATAACAGGCTCAACTTCAACCAGTGAAGTTTAAGCTGCAACCCCCTGCCGCTGTACTCACTGTACTCCGCCGCTGGCATGCTACTTCTAGGTTTATGTGCAGCTCTGGCTATAAGTTGTAGATACCCCGCATACAGACTGTATAGTCATAGAAACTACGAAAACCAATCCATCTACTAAGTGCCTTCACCTCCTCTCATTCCTTCCCTTGATACCACAAGGCCAAGCTGCCCCCTTGAAGACCACAGATTCCCCTAAGGTAAGCCCCATATGACTCAAACAGCAGCTTTTATTCCCAGAGGAGAGTTTGTGCGAGGAGGAAAGTGCCCAGTTCCCGAAGCTCGCATCTTTCATACTCAGTACTCCCCATACGTTGTCAAAATTATGGTCGGGTCCCCATTATAACACGGTCCTAGTATCTACTATCTACATTGGGTGTTCAAAAAGACCATGACTGTGTGAACCCTGCACACGAAGATAGATGCAGAATGCTTACTGCGGTGCGGGGATAAACGGTTACTTGCTGGTGCTTAAGGGGGAGCAGAGAGTGGATCCCTATAATCATCCCAATATACTCTCGTATAGCAGTCCCTGTATTCTTCACTTCTCAACATCCCCCTGGGCACTAGTAAATTTAGGGCTTCGGGTTGGGAGGGTATACGTGATGGGTCTATCAGCTCGCGGGAGTGCAGGGCTGAAGCTTTGTACATGCCATGCTCTATACGTTGCTTTCTGCTGGGGTCTTTCTCAAAATCAGGGACCTCGCGCACAAATGCTGTCTTTGGCGAAACACGCCTTCACAGACACTGATTTTGAGAAAGTCTGCCACCTGCATCATGAGTTGCAGATGGGATGTCTCAGCTGCATCTCGCCCCTCTGTGTGGGAGCCGATCCTTTGCCGGGTAAATGTGCGGGTCTCCACGGCTTCCGTCAACTTTGACATGAGGACGAGGTCAGGCGGCACCAGCCACACCATGGACTTTTCTGGCTCAGTGCTAAGTTTTGTGGCGCGCTGCTCTAGTTACTCCAAGAATCGCATCAAGACTTAGTTGCCCAGAGCTAGACCATCGTTCAGTGCTGCCTCACCCAGCACGGAGATTGTCTTTCCAGAAGCATCCTAGACATCAAAAGCATTCAGGGGCTCGAACACACAATCTTAATACGCAGGCTGGCACAGGAAAGATCTCTGCACTCAAAAAAACTAGTGTGCACTGGAGGGCAGCCCGTTTGTTCTGCAGCTGTCGCGCGTCTCCTGCCACCTCTTGATTAAAACAGAAGGTGCAGGTTCGCCGGAGCTTCTCCCAAAATGTGGGTAGTCGTGCTGTCCTATGGCGTCTGCTCTTCATCTTGTTGACCAAAGCTGGTCAGTCTGAGTGAGAACTTGTTAAGGATTGCGGCTAGAACCCATTCGTCAGCCCCCGTCTTGCAGTCTAGGCGTTCCTCACAATGATCAATCATTTGATTTTAGGGGTCAACTTCAGTCAAAATGGTGCTCTTCAGGCGGTATTGGAGAAAACTCATCTGATCCCAAACTGTCCGCTTGATAGGAACGTTCCCAACGCAGTGCACAGCCTGAATAGCCACCATCCTGAGAAGTACCTTCCCGATGCATTACTGGGTTTGGGATGTAGGGTTAGGGGCGTTCAGCTTGAGAGAGTCCCCAGCACGCCGTCCGACTTCAGCGGGTCACCACTCAACAATGGTCATTGCATGCCTTGCGAAAGCAAGTTTGGGGTTATGGGTTTGGGTTTAAGATTTAGGGGACAGCCCCTTCCTAAAAGGCCCGAAGTCGCTGTAGGGCCCCTTTCCAGGCTCCATGTTTGTTTTGGGGCAAGGTTCTAAGCTGACCTCCCAAAAACCGCCTTGCACATGAAGGAGATTAGCTGCAGGCCCTACCCGGCTGTGTTTACGATGTGCAGTTGTACGGATCTGGGATCAGGTTGGCATAGGCATTGTCAACTTGATCTGCTGGCGGTCTTTTAAACAGTCTTGGGTTTAGGGATTATTCTTTGGGTTCAACACTTGGAGCTGTAGACCCAGCAAAGGCCTGAGGCATAAGACTTGAATTAGCCTAGATCCAATCACCTAGACGCAGCAAGGTTTATGTAGTCGTAGCCCTTTGCAGCTCGCACCTGTGCGCGTGGCAGGCTGTGGGCTAAGAACGGCATAGAACCCTCTCACCCTGCAACATACTTTCTACAGCAACCCGTATGGATCGCCACGCAAAGCCCATCAAATCCTCCAAATTAGCCATGGCCTGAGGTGGACCACGCCAACGCCCCCATAGGGGCTTGGCTGGGCTGTGGATTGATGCCTCCAGGAAAAAGCAGGTCTAGAGATGTTTGGGACTTTCGGCGTCAGGGTTCGGGGTCTGCGTAACATGGGGAATAGGCCGAAGCAGCTGAAACATTCTGTGGGCGCGCCATAGCCAAGCGACGTCAAGCATGCTACCCTAAAAAAACAATGATGCGCCGAACACACGAACGCATCTACTTGCCGGAGGACGGACGGAAACTGCCGCTCACTTACAGCCCCGAACTCAAACCACATCCCATTCAGCTTGGAAAGTCGTTCAGTGCAACTATGCCTTTAAGCTCCGTCTCTCTCATCTGAAAAACCAGCTGTCAAGAGTACCCCAAATCAACCCTGAACCCTGGACCTCTCATTCTGAATTCTAAGGCCTAGATCACCCGTGCAAAGGCCTGCCGGTAGGGGCTGGGACATCGGGTGCGACTGACCTGGTTCGGAAAAGTGCAGGTTCAACGTTTTGGGTGCAGAGGTTTAGGGGGTTAATTTGGCCTCAGTGTGCAGGATTGAGAGCTTTGGACTTGGGGCTTGGTGCTTAGATAGCCTGGGAAGTCGGTGGCTAGATCATAAAGGCTGCGTTGCTACCTTACAGCTATACGTAGTGACTGGCCAGCTAATCTCCAGTGAACCCAAGTAGGCCCAACATGGAGCTTCGGCGCATAGGACGATATCAGGATTACTACCTCCAAGCAGAACTTCTACTGATTCAAGCGGCATGAACACCCTTTGGATGGTTTTCAATGAGACCCTATCTGGCAACTTCAGCAGCAGCCCTGGAGCAAGCGGAAGGCACAAAAGTTGCCAAATGCAGCCCGCAAAATTGAGAAGATTTCATGCGATTCCTGCGTAATCCCCTCAAAGACTCTGAGCTCAATGCACCAACCATCTTTTGAGAAACCAGCATGAACGTGCAAAAGCCAAGCGGATTCAAGTCTTCACCGCTGATTGAATCCGACGTGTTCTCTGCAGAATCCCAGAAGCTTCCGGATCTTCCCGGCAGTGGTCATTCCTAATGGATATGGTCTCAGGAGAGTCTCAGCCTTCACCAGCCGGAGCATCCGCGTCTGGCGAGGGTGCCTCCACCTGTGCCAACCGCAGGGAAGGTCATATTCTCTAGGATCCACAGCTTGTCTCCCCATCTTCTTTGGTGCTAAGTTGTTATTTGTTGGGGCTTCGTAGAGATTCACGGTCAGGGGCTTGTGGCGAAAAAGAATGAAATGAGGAATCTGAGGCATAATCTTAGGGACCTTCCTGTATCATAAAGCCTGGGGAGCCCGGAATAGGGCCTACTGCGGATGGAGGTAATCTTGCACTGTGCGTCCTACTCTCTAGAATTCTGTCATGTCGGGGATCCTAAGTGGGCAAGATTTCCTCTGACGACCACAGCGCTGAACAAATAGTGAGCAGCGGGGCAATGGAGAGCGCCGGCTTGTGGTTGAAGATTTCCGATTAGACAGATTAGGATGTTACGGAAATAGGATCTCAAGGTTCACAGCTCAGGACACAGGAGTTCAGGTTTTCGTGGGCTTGGGAGCTACCTGCTTTGCAAGGTTGGGGGTGCAAGTGTTTAGTGGTACACTGACCGATTCAACGATTCAACAGGTTGTTTTGCCACAAAACGCCGTCATCGAAAGCAACGGGATCTCTTGCTGGGACCGCAAGGAGTGTAGGATGGCATTTGAAGAGCCCTAAAACATCCTAAAACGCTGATTTTGAAATACGAGACTATGATATATTGCACGCTAATCCAGGGAGTCAAAGCTGGGCGAAATTCACCTGCTCGGCGACCACTGCTTCCGGAGTGACGACCTGAGCCATCATCTATGGTTACATGATACCCAGAGAACCATTCCCTTGCTCATCTTCTGGAGATTCTATCGTCCGCATCAGGACAGTTGGCTACACGTGCAGAATGTGTCCTGCGGAGCGAAGGGAGCTATGAAGTAGAACGGCTACTGGGTGCCGGAGCCGAAAATTGACATGTGCTTCCCCGATCCACAAGCTTCGCAGCTTAGGACCGGTTAAGGCTTGATGAAAGTTGCCAAAATAGCACTGTTCCCAGAATGGGGGAGACCTATACAGGACCTCCTCCCATACTGACTCAGGGGACATCCTAGGCCAAAGGCCCTTGTGATATGTCTCCGGGACTACTATTGTCGCAGGCATACAGAGAGATCTCACATCCGAGGAACTCACATGTCGACATACTTCATGCTTCCTGGAGCCGGAAGCCCCAAACTCTAAACCCTCCGGTCCAAGCTGAATTTGGGAGTTTCTCAAGATGGGCATATGCCCTCGGGATGCTGACACAGTTGCCCTGAAATGCTATTCAGTGAACTTCATGTTTGCTCGAATGCAATTGCCCTGCTTTTGCATCGCAAGCTTAGGGCCTCTGGTCCCCGAGATCGTCCTCGGCCAACAAACGCACAATCTCTTCGTAGCCTTTCTCGCGTGCTAGCGCCAAAGGCGTGAGGTCTCCAGCGGTCCCGCTCAAGTTCTTGCTAGCCCCGGCCTGCAGCAGGAGACGCACGATCTCGAGATGTCCCAATTCAGCTGCTGCCAGAAGTTGTGGCTTGCCATCCAAATCCGTGCAGTTTGCATCCACACCAGCGTCCAGGAGGTGCCTAACTGTATTAACATGCCGCTTGGCAATCGCCACAGAAAGCAATGCTGGGTAGAATTCAGCTCTGCCTGCCTTCAAACAAAGCTGCGCTGCGAAGTGCAACATCTGCATGCCATCAGCACTTAAAGGAACGCGCAAAGATAGCCCTGCAAGCAGGTCACGCATTTTTATGGCTTCTTCATTGGTTTGCCAGAGCAAGCTTACAATCTCAAGCCTTTCTGGAGTGAAAGTCCGGTCCGTTGAGAAAGCCATCTCTGCCAGAGATGTGAGGGTCTCAGAGCCTTGGCTCCGCGCGCCGGCTTCCACCAAGGTCTGTACAATCTCCAACAAGCCCCTTTTAGCTGCTTCTCCCAGCGGAGACTGCAGTGTACCTGCATAGAAAAGCTGATAGTTTGGATCCATTGGAAGTTGAAGTAGCTCCTCAACTTGCCTTTCCTTGGCTCTCAAAGGAGACCGCATCACAAAAGTAGCAGAGCACATCTGGTGCCGCACGGCGTGTAACTAGTTGAGTACATCCTTTACACACACACACACAGAGACCAAAAAAGCGGGAAAGCAGAGACTGCTTGAGGACACAGCATCCTTACCAAGCACGCAGGCCGTTATCAGTTCTTGCTTTTGCTCCGATGTGGGGACAACCCACGGCTGTAGGATTAACTGCACGTCCATTGATGAGTCCAGCTTTTCATCATCTGCCAAGACAGAACCTAGAGCTAGAGGTTTCGCAGCAAGCGGACCGAATGGCAAACCCCAGATATCAATCTCGGGATACGAGATGGGTAAGGTCCCCCAATCAAGCGAAACTCCCAGCTAAGTTGAGCAGAAGGCTGTGATTCTGTGAACCGTTACTGTAAGGACTGTCATCTATTGGGGTAGCCTGGGGACCCCTGTTTTTGGAGATACGCATCCGAACTTATGCGTCTTGTTCTGCTTAAGCAGTACAGCATGCAACACAGAAAGTCTTTTGCAAGGCTGTAGAGCGAGGAGCCGTCATGAATAAGGCGCTGTCTGAAGCGTGGCTTCCCACATTTCTTCTGAAGGCGCTGCTTCAAACTTTGCACATCACTCAGCTCCTCCAGGGCTATGGCCTCCAGGAGTTCCCCTGAAGCCTGCCAAACGTGCAGCATCATGGCATCTTGTAGGCATGAACGCGTAACCCAGGGCGCCCAACTCCCATTTGGGCCAGAATAATTATACGATGTGCTGTATGGAAGCTCCCAGTACAGCTTCAGGTGTTGAATGGCACTTTTCCAAGTGGAAGTCTGGTTTAGTCTTTCGAAGGACCCACCACTGTGACAGTAAGTCGTTCAAGGCGTTTGCTGGGTATCTGTGACTGTTTGCACGGATCTGTGGTCCCTGGAAGTACGACAGAAGTGCAAATTGCCGTCTCTTGAAGCAAAAACTCCTTGAGCCAGAAGAGAGCGCAATTGGCATGGATGCCGCACAACTCGGCCTCAACCTACCAGGCAGAATCAGAGTCATGCACCATCAGCCCATATGTATTGAAGTTATTTGAAGCCCAGGTAAACGCTGAAGTCAGTGGAGCACAAACACACAAGGGTGGAATCAAACAGACATATCAGTCCGAGGCTTCTTCACTGCCCTCAACATATGCTGAAGAGGCGCCACTACATGTTTCGGAATCGTCCTTGATCCTGCGGCTTTTGGTCGTGGCTTCGAGGGTCAGGTGGTCTTTGAGTCTACTTTCGACCCGTATGCCATATGGGCCGCGTAGTAGTCCCAATCCGCATCATTAACCTACTTACTAAATCCTCGAAGTACACTCTTCATGTCTACTGCTGCTTCGGCTGGGTCCAGGGCCGTAATTACTGGCAGCCCGCGTGAAGGCCAGGGCAGAGAGGGGACCTGCTGCAAAGCACTTGGGGGGCTCGTGGGCATGGTTTAGGGCTGGATAGGGCTAGATATGGTGCATAGCTAACTACTTGCAAACCACTTATGGTTCTAGTTGCCCATAAAGCTCCGAGCTAAGATGTGCTAGAACCCTTTACTGTGCAGATCATGGGGGTCAAAGCGTGGAAAGCGTGAGAGGTACAAGAGCTTCCCGTCACCTTCAACCCCCACTTGTCCATCAAATGAGGGATCTGCAGGAGTTCCTAGAGTACCTACAAGAAGTCCCGAAAGGCCGGAAAGGGGTGTTCATGCCCGTGACAACGATGGAAGTACACGTTCACAAAAAAACGCGATACGGGCCTGTGTTTTGCAACGCTAGATAAGTAGCCCCATCGCTGCTGTAGCACTGCAAAGATTTAAGCCATTGTGATTGAAAGATTCATTGGCTTGTCGTGTTTGACTGTAAAAGTAATACGTGGACATAGCTAGGCTTGTTTCGTCACGCTCTCCCATCTGGGATTCTTCTTCAGACTATCAACCTAATTGGAAGTGCCGTAGCATCGGGATCAAGCCTGTCTTGAAGAGCTCCCCACATTAATCAAGGCGTTATCAGGTTCCGGAGCCTGAGCTGGGGGATCAAAGCTTTATCTGAAGCTTCTCAAAAAATAATGAGAATCACATGCAAGATCGAAGACAAAATGGAAGCTGGGTTATGAAGGGGTTTGTGGGATTGCATGGATTGTGGCTGCCCCAAGGCCCCATAATGAGGGCCCTATGAGTATCCCAGGACTAACATGGGATACAGTAAGGTCCTAATTTTTGGAGGTTGGGGCTTGTTGGAAAGAGTGGACCCTGCTATATTGTGTGGACAGAAAGCCCTAAAACCTGAAATCCTAAACCCTACGCCCCTAAACCTTGAAACCTATATGCAGGTTCGGGATTGGGGTGGTGTGTGGGGATTTGACCCAACGCCCGTGTTCTCAAACACCGTTTAGGGTAGAGGACTTCAGGTAGTGCATGCTAGGATACAGATGAAAGCCAGGAGGCAGTGACGGTGGCGAAGGCAATGATAGTCACAACGAAATATAAGACTATAGGCATCACGACAGCAACAAGAGTCTTTGAATAGAGAGGTGCCACCAGCAAGAGCAGCACTGCACCTTTGACTGGTCGAAGGCCAACCTGTAGACGTCCTGACGCAAGCTGCAAGTCTGGAGAGGCCTGAAAGTATGGGTATGGAATGCTTCCTGGAACATGCGCGTCTGGCGAGTCCTCTTCGGTCACTACAGAGCTTGAAATTGTTGCCGGACCAGGGGAACAATTAGGCGCCCAAGTTCTGCAAACCAGATGATTTCTGAGGTGTCTTTAGAAGCTGATGGCCTCAGACTTGCTCTTTGCGCCATCCTAAGCCCTGTTACAATGAGATTATGTAATCATTCTTCAAGGGACTCCCAGAATGGACCCGTAAGATTCGGAAACCTCCCAAAATCTTGACCGCCACCACCCCCCCCCCCCACAACATTCACTTTTGCAACAGGCCAGGGGCACATCGTAATGGTCCACGAAATGCGCTGTGAGGCCTGCACCTTGTCAGCACAGGTTCTGGCAGTGGTGGTGGCGGTGGCGGCGGCGGTGGTGGTGGTGGTGGCGGCGGCGGCAGCGGTGGCGGCAGCGGTGGCGGTGGCGGTGGCGGTGGTGGCGGTGGTGGCGGCGGTGGCAGTGGCGGAGGCGGCGGCAAAGCCATCACCATAAGCATAAAACAAACAACACGAGCACGCAGTGGAATATCCCGCTCACACCCCTACTGTTACGTGGCATCGGCTTTTTCTTCAGGGCTGGCAAACCCATTTTTTGACATCCTCGGATCATGGCTACCACGCCAGTTTCCCAGATCGTCTCCAAGCTTGATTGCTATGATACATACCCCCTTCCAGGTGAAGCATCAGCAAGACCGAGCCCTGGCAAACTGAGTCCACGCACGCAGGTACTCTTTGAGCTCCATGAAGTCGGCCTTTCAGCAAAGTCAGGGTGATGTTCACGGTGAATAATCAGCATGAGAGTTTTGGAACAGTGAAATGTATCCCTGCGATGTTAGGGTGCCGGAGCGGTAAGGTCATGAGTCATTAGACATTGATGCGTGCCCCGTCCCCGTAACATCACTCCTCCCAAAACAGCGCTCGAGAACGTCCCACCTAGACATGCAACCTATGATTTTGTTCAGCCGGGGAGCCGCCGGTTGCAGGATGCGGTGTTGGCGAAAGAAATTTGACTTACTTTGGGATCCTCTGGGCATGGCGATCAGAAGGAATGAGGCCGCTCGGCTTTTAGATCTCCTCCGACAAAACCTACAAGTAGCATATTTCTTGGGAGTTATGGCATGCAACCTCCGAAGTGCCCTCCAAATGTCTACCAAAGCCCCACTATCTCACATGAGGATCCATGAAGTAAGACACTCCGACAGGCCTGAGTCATCGTGGTTCAGTGACTTGGTCGGATCAATGAAACCAAACTACCACTAGAATTCATGGCGGCGTGTACTCTTTGCTCCTGCCCAAAGTCTGAACCGCTTCTCGGTCCTCCTATCCTTCGCAGTTCCTACGACACATGCAAAACTCATCCCTGCAGAGCCTTACAAACTCTGCTTCACAACCCCTACAATTCCAAATGCAATCCCTGCAAAAGTTGAACCCCAAACCCTAAACGCTAAACCGTCTGTGATAATTCCCAGCTACCCGCATAGTCCCAACCAATCCGAGCAACAACGAACGTGCAGCTCATTCCCAATGCGTTTCACAAACACCTTAGGCTACTTGAAATTCTAAGACCCGTCCCCAGAGCACTTTAAGAATACCTTCACAACACTCAAGAGCACTCAAGAGTTCAGGAGCACTCCATGTCCCAAAAACACTACCCCAACCTTCAACCCTAAACTCGGGTGGCCTCGTTCTGTCGCGGGAGCAGGAGAGTTTTCACTCCCTCGCGCCGTGCCGCTATGACCTCGCACCAGACTCTGAGGATTTTGGTGGTTTCGGGTTGTTTTGAGAGGCCTCTAGATCTTTGAGCACTTCTAGGTTGATCAGAATCGGGGAGCATCAACAAGTAGGAGCTGCTGTTCAAGTATCAGGTTGATCTACGCATTCTTGTTCAAGAAGCACGCTGGGATGCTACACAGGCTATGCCTGCTCAGCGGTCGTAAGCTGCACCTTTGAAAAAAGCGTTCGACACGCAGGCCTTTTCAAAACAATGGTCCCTTCGTCACCTCGGATGCCGCTTGGAAATTGCAATCCAAATTACAAGAACCCCAAAAAACAACTCAGGAAAAGGCTTGAGCGGCAAAAGTGGAGGCCAAAACCCGTTCACTGATTCATCGTAGTGCCAAAAAACAATGATGGCCGGCCTTCTCTTTGATTCCGCCCACCTTCAGAACCTGCGATTGTAACTTTGCAGCTCGCAGGTCACAACGCTGTGTCATGCAGTGCTTCGCGAGATTGACGGGGTCTGCATGCTCACAATGCTCACGAGTACCGGGATCAAGAGACCTCATGAGGCGACAGGAGCCTGCCTTACCCATCAATGTCAATTCGCCCGTCATGGCGACATCATCCTGAGTCAGAGCAAGTAAAACTAGGCGTCAAGGAGAAATTGCAGCAACAAAAGAAAGAGTCATACGAGTAAATAGCAGAACAGTATGCACGTATTCGCAAACATGAGGGCCGTATGGAAGCTATGGAGACCCTCTTACGGCAGGATCTTTCTTGGAAGGGCTGCACATGCGACCCTGGAGCAGGGCCTTCGACCTTTCAGCAGCTGCAAATGCAAATTTTGCCCCTGAGCACCCTCATGTGGCTTCAGATGGTAATTATGTAAACAGAGCATATGTACTAGGTAATATAGACCTTGCCAGCAAATTTCCCAAGTAAGCGTCAAAAAAGCAACATAAAAGCCCAGAGGGCATACACAGCCTCTCGAATCAACACATTGTCGTGCTGACTCCTCTTGAGAAACATTCATTCCACCGCACGCGCTAAGCACTGAAGCATTGCTCGTATGTAATGAGCCCGAATAAACCCCTGCAATTAGCTGGGTGTTGGGCCAAAAGGGCTGCATTGAAAGCGCTGCTGATCAGGGCACTGGTCATTGTCACCCCAGCCGAGGGGCCATCCTGGTTGGTTGACTGCGCGTCAAAACAAGTATATCCTAGGGCCCTACAATGACTAAATACGGATTATGCGGAGGATCTCTGAAGATTAGAACGCCCGCCCATTGAGGGCCTCCGATGGAAGCCGGAATGCGAGGATGCGTGTTATGCTCACGAAGCTGCTTTTACTGGGTTGCTGTTAAGGAACTTGAACTACTTCGGAAAACCGAGTTTCGACCGGTGTGAATCCCATCATCATGCGCTGTGAGCCCGGTACTTTCCTTTCATTGGTTCTGAATCCTGGCCTCGGAGACGCTTGGGCTGCTTGCAGTTGGCAAGGAAATCTTAACATTTTTTCGAAGTTTGGGGAAAGTCTGTCTGTCTTTTCGAAGAAAACCCGTCTTGGTCCCACAACATCCCACAACCCTCTTCTGAAGAATTTCGGCTACGCTTTACAAACCTTGTAATTAAGCTTGGCATCGGCATGCTTGGCGTGACTTCGAGCCCTAAAACCTTACGTCCTCAACCCTTATACGGTCCCAGCCTTCGGCGTGGCACCCTCGGGGACGTGGAGATGTATGCTGGCCGTGTCCAGGAATGTGTTGCTGGAATCCAGCCTGGGGAGTTAGTCTTGGCTGAGGGATAAGGATTGGGTCATAGCCATTAAGGCTTAGGGATGATGAGGAATGATAAGGTTAGGGATTAGGGATTAAGGGCATCACACATACACATAATGGCAATGCAAAAAAATCATCGCGGTGCTGCTGCTGATGATGATGATTACGGTGATGAACTTCAAGATTTTTCACAGGAAGAAGAAGAATCGTAGAACATCACGTAAGAACACGACAAGTGATCTTCAGAGTTGCCCTCTCAAACAAAGAGGAAGAGAGCTTTCATAATAACGTACGAAAGGAACACAGAACACTGCTATTCGGAAGAAAACATGTGAATTAATTTTAGTTCCTAAGTCTTTCGATGCCCATAGTGGCAATGTTCCAAGAGGCTATGGCCTATGGCCTATGGCTAGTTTCCCCAAATAGGGGACCCCAATATAGACCCCAAGTACTATAGTCGTTATTAGGTAAGCGTGTTTATTTTTTGTTGTCTGGTCTTTTTTGTTGTTTGGGCTTTTCGGGTGTTATTTTTTTTCCTGCTTGGGCCGGGGCGTGTTTCTTTTTTTTGCTGTTTGGGCAGGGGCCAAACAGCAAAAAATAACACGCCCCCGCCCCTTCCGAGCGTGTTTTTTTTGGGGGGTGGGGGAAGGGCGGGTGGGCGCTTTTTTTTGTTGCTGTTTGGGCGGG
>CAJNIZ010021112.1:335278-351914 GCA_905231905.1 Symbiodinium pilosum
GAGCCAATGCCTCCGTCAGCCGGCCGACTCTGATGCTGACACCATCCTTTGAAACAGCAAGCCTGTCCACTGGTATAAACAGCATCTTTAGGGACAAGTTAAATGTCTAGTAGGGCCTACACGTTGCGACTCTTGCAATTTGATATCTGGATAGGCACTACAGCAACTTTCAAGGGCGTCACTAGCTGACATGAAGGCTCTGCAAAAATGTCGAGCCTCCTACGTCTGCAAAACATTCAAATCCCTCTTTTGGAAACCGCAAAAGTGAACCATAGCCTGGAGAAGCTCGCGCAAGTAATTTGCCCTGCCCTACCCGGAGTGGGCTATGTACCTAGAAGCAATGGCCTTTATCTGCTCTATGAGAGGAAGGCCACTTTAGCTAAACGCCCTGACCTGATCTGCCACATCTGCTGCTGTCCTCGACTGCCACGACCGCCCCGTTCATGACGCATGGGCGAGCGAGGCTAAAACGGGACTAGCGTGGACAGCAGGAATAAAATGCGTGAAAAGAGCAGTAGCAGCAAAAATCAATAATAGTGGGAGAAAAAAAGGAGTAGCAACCATAGCTCCAACATTCGGATTGTTGAGGCAGTGCCGATCATACTTTTGAGACACGGCGGGCAATTGGCTGTGTATATGTGTGCTTAGGGTTTCTGGCTAGCCGTGCATGCTTGCACTAACCAGCTTTAGGACTCCCAAACTGCACTTGAATGCCTGCCCGTCTGTCACCAAGATGCTCCGAGTTGCGAAGATTGTATACATGTCCACAAAGTTCTAGATCTCAAAAAAGACTTGCTTTGTTGTAAAGTATTGATGCTCATGCCGTGTCAAGGCTGTAGCCCCATGGCTTCTTCGCGTGACATTCGCTATGGCCCCAAGATGTCGCCAGATGCACACAAGCAGCATGCCGCTAGTCTATAGCTGTGTCTTGTTCACACTGCAGATGAGAACAACGCTTGCTGACTACTACGCTCAGCCAAATTGTAATTATGAATCATGATGGTCACCAATGTTAATTTACCACTATAATCCCCTCCCTACTGGTAAAAGCCTTTGAGAAAAGGCACAATATGGTCTAATTTGAAACTTAAAACTTTGAGGTGAACATTAATTCGTCACTAATTTGTCGCGGGGTTCTTTCATGAGAGGGGACTCCTAGAAAAAGAATCGCTCCCACTTCTCTGAGGCTTTGACTGGGCTAGCGTGCCTACACGTCGTATCCGGTAGCGAGGCATGACCTTGGTGTGCAAGGTGTAGGGTTTAAGTTTAGGGCTTAGAGTGCCATCCTGAGGTTGCATAAGCATGGGATTGATGCTCAGAATCAAAAACTATTTCCCACGTCCTTGGATGGTTTCCAAGCGTGGTAACTTCAATTGTCTCGTCAATTCACTTTTCAAGGACCAGGCCGTGATCTGCCCTCCTTGGTTGGGTCCGAAGGATGTCAGGTCCAGGACCTGCCAAAACATGCGGAACCCACAGCAAGCCTAGGAATTAATTGGAAACCATAAGAAAACTAAACTCCCACACTCCAAGACATCGAAAATCAAAGCGAGGATCTAGATCTTCGCAGTGACTATGCTGGGTTGCGGGTTTAGGATTCGGAGTGAGGAATTGAGGTTTAGGGGTTCAGGTTTCAGGGATTTAAGCTCCAGGACCTAGGATTTAGGATTTAGTCGGTTTGGTCTAGGCTATAGTGTAGTGTCGGATTTGGGTTTTGAGTTTTAGGCTTAGGGGTCCTAACAGAATGACGTGAGAGGGGAAATTCTCAACATGCGGGACCTAAGGGGAACGTAGTGATCCAACAAGGATGATGGGAGGAGTAATTGCGCGGTCCCTTTGGGGATCATGTGGGCGCTTAAAAAAACCGAACAGCTTCTAGACAAACTCCGATGAACGATGGGCAACGTTCAACCGTTTCACCGTTGGCAAAACATATCACGGGACTGTTGTCAATATTGGGCGTTGGGGTAGGGGGTTGCTATGCTTTGCAGAGGACAGAATTTGCGGCTGAGCAATTATTACCGGGGCTGTGCCTCCAAAATTGTGGGTCCTTTGTAATCTGTAGGTTGCGCATTGACGTAGCACCACAGGCAGTAACCTTCAGCTTTTCCAAGCGCCACTATGTTTGGCTTATGTCTTGTGTGTGGGTGTGCGGATATGGTCACCCGCACGGCGTGTCCCCAGTATACAACGGCCCCTCATATCTGGGGGCCCAGAGGAGGACCATACTTTTAACAAACCCTGGACCCTAAACCCCGAACCTTAACCTTCTACAGCTGCACCTGGAGCACGGTGCCCACATCTTCCAAAAGAGAAGCCTCAGAGCGGTTGGTGTTCAATGAGTACTAAAGCTGCTTGCTGGGTGTACTCAGGTATTTGTACTTCAAAATCTGGACGTCATGTAATATCATATTGCGCAGATCTATCTAGAAATGTACCAATGACTGAATCGCTTTTTTGCGTGCTTCATCATTGTTCTCCTCGCAGAAATCCAAGATTCAGGAGAGACGGTCCCTCCGGAAAAGCGAGGAGCATGCACAGGATGCAACCCGGCCATGCATGGGAAGAGCGAGCTGCCCTAGCAGCAACCGCGGAAAAGCTGCCCAGATAGCTGCATCCAGCTTTCCAAAGCTTAGTCTGTACAGGATAGGATTAGCTGACTCAACCAAGCGAAGGGGCCAGGCCGTAAAAGATCCACGGGCGCATGGGAAAAGCGGAAGCGTCTGTCTGTACAGGACGATCCACGGAGTGCGAAGCGTGGAATGAGTACGGAATGTAGGAAGTGTACCAAGTGTACATCAAGCAAAGCCTAAGTTAAACGTCCGTTGGGACGTACAAGATCGGCAACGGTCTCTCTCTGGACCAAATGGCCAATCTATACAGACCTGCTCACAACCAACCGGCAGCCACAGCTAACTTCTTCTGCCTCAGCAGGGTTCATGCCTATCAGATCTAGTCAGCAACCTTGAAAGGTTTCCATCACAGACATCCTACGGAGTCCAGAAACCCTTTGCAAGGCCCGACGATAAGCTTTGACGCTGGCTGCTGCAGTTTACAGCAATGCGCAGACTCCAAGAAGACACCGCAACCCAGCCGAGCCGTTACCCGCAGCATCCTACATGAACAAGTTTACTAGTGTCAGCAAAGTAGTAGTTCTAGTAGCAGTAGCAGTAGCAGTAGTAGTAGTAGTAGTAGTAGTAGCAGCAGCAGCAACGTGAGCTAGAAGTCGTAAGTTTCCCATTCATGCCAGCGGCACGCTTACAACTATTTACCGGTCCCTGTGCTCAGGCCGTCCGCATCGGCTCAATTGAAGTCTGATAGATGGTTAGAGATTAGGATTTAGGGTTGCCCACGGATCCATGTTCAGAAAGCAATGGCAAACACGAGCAAGGAAACATATGTGCATAGACAAGGCACAGAGAACACAAAACAGTTGCAAGCCCCGCAACCGGAACCTGGCCTTCTAAACCTACATGGATCTACACGGGCAACCTCCAGAAGGACACAATTGTATGGGATCATATGATAAAAGATTGTAGGGACTACGAAAACAGTTCCCCCATTACCCACGAGCCAGGTAGCAACCCCAAAATGCCTCAATCCCCATCCCACATATCCCACCACACCTTGGCACAGAAACCAGAAACTAAAACCCAACAAAAGCCTCTCAACCCTCCATGCCCTCCCTCCCTCCCTCCCCGCCTCAGCTCCTCGTCCAGGCGCAGGATTGCTTGCCCGGCAGCATCCTGGCAGAGTGAAGACGGGAAGCACATGCTAACTTCTATAAGGATTATGAGGGAATAGTATTGCAAAGATGTTCAAACTGCAAGCTTCTCCGCTTTGGTTTGGAGACGAGGGCTTGCAGTTTTGAAGAACCATTGGGTTCCAGGCATTTTGCAGAAACCAACCGACCTCCTGCTCTTCTTGAGTCCCGACCGCAGAAAGGCCAGACCCCTGCTTACCAGGCACGCACCCTGTATGGGTAGTTGCCGACCGACTATACATGCATGTACCTACAAGTCATATCCTGTATTACTTCCCCAGCGGCACCATCCTAAACTTACCTCATAGCCAAATCTTGAATAAGGGATTTCAGACCCTACGAAGTCCTGCTGGTCGATCACTCCGCCTGCCTTGCCAAGGGATGCCTCGAGGTCCCGTAGTTGTTGCCAGAAGCCCGGGTTGGGACGGATGAAGTCCTGGGATGATGTGGGATGTCTGAGTCATGGTAACCCCAGAAGCATCATGATGATGAGTACTGTGAGATGTGTGTGCGATATTACTTACGACGAATACCAGAACCAGCCTAAAACGAGGAGCGGGTGGTCGTGTGGCAGCACTAGCCGAAAACTGTTGAAAATGTTGGCCATCCAGCAGACACTTCGGCCCCTGATTGAAACTCACATAAATCAATTCCCTTTGCAATCTCTGTTTTTCTGGTAGAAAGCTGGTCACCCTGGCATCGAAGACCCGGCGGAATGCGGCTTCCAGGGACAATCCCTCACCTGAGTGATGATTTTTTGTGGTTGAAGCAAGTGAGATTATATCCTGACTACTCCTGGTCCCTAGTTGCATTGTATAAAGAATCTTTCGAGAGACCCTCTTTGTGCGCCAAAACCATCCACTTTTGGCAAGTGTGATGACGGATGGACAAAGCATTGAGGCGTTAGGGATGAATGTTCCCTTCTTCCTTGTGCTTGGGTTCTCGATATGGGTCATTCCCAAAAAGAAACAGTCCCCCTATTGAACCCCATCATATGCGTATCCTTCTTATGAGCACTCTCAGCAAATGCTTAGTCTTGGAAACCCACACATGGCAGCACAGTCACGGATCATCAGGTATGCCAGACACGTGCTCGCAGAGCGGCTTACCTTGCTGCCGGAAGACATAGGATTTTCTCAAATTTACGACGCAGTTCTAGATTCAAGCTTTGAGGTTTACCTTGCGAGCCTGCGTGGAGTATGAAGGGATCAGCGGATCCGGGCTCTATCGGGAACATCTTGGGAGATATCCGGAATCAGATAATCAGGAGATCATCTACAACGAGCATAAGAATATCAGAAATGAACGTATGAATCATAGCTTGACACTACAAATGCAAAAGGTTTTCGTGGTTGCGCTTCCGAGGGATGCCTATACGCCATCTCAAGGGTTTTCAAGTCTTGAAGTCCCTGACATTCCAGGCATGGAGAGTCCGCGACATAATTGAAGAACAAAGCTGAGTACAGTTCTCACGATTGGCCGAGGAGCGCCCTGCGCGCAATGCACCGCCACGCAGCCACCTTCACGGAGCACCCTGTCCAGGAACTCCACTGCGCGAACCCACAGGTCGCGCATAGGCTGCTCCTTGCCAGCACATCTGGCACCCTACCAAACTGCAAACTCTCACATGCAGTCAAGAAATGTCAATCTGCCACGCAACTCTAGGACATACCAACTTGAAATGCTCCTCCCAAAGCTTACATACGAAACCCTGCACCTGTGCTGAAAGGACTAAATCAAAGCTCCACCTCTCCCAGCCTCTATGTCCTCCGCTTCAAGCACCTCGATGGCGTAGCCATCAAGCCGTGTGCGCAGGGGCACACCATCAGAGTAGGATCCTGGGCTCAGGGTGCTAAGAATCAGCAGCATGTTTTCCCGGCCCTCCACGTCATTTCTACTTGTTGCAATAGTAACCCCTGCAGCCATCACACTGAGAATACCACTGCTGCTGCCGCCACCGCCGTTGACAACTACTACTTCTACTGGGGGAAGTTAATCCTAATTAATATAAAGTATGCAAGTGTGATTGTAGTTGTACTACTGAAAACAGTAGTGCATCACCCACTGCCTGACCATTTCCAACTTCACTGCTCTGCAGGCAGGGCACGGCTGTACAAGTCGTCCTTTGCGCAGTTCAGGATGCCCCGAATTCCCAAGCGCTCGAGCTCGGCCTGGCGCCAAACGATCAGGTTGTCAGGACTTTTGAGGTTTGGTTTGGGGCTTGGGGTGTCAATAGTGCTTCAAGGTCCGAGGCTTTCGGTGCTCACAGTTTACAGGTTTCAGATGCGGCTATGCCGCAGCTTAACGGTCACCATGTTCATCTCCCAATACCCTGGATGCCAAACGAAAGGCGAACCCAATTTGAAGGCATACTCGTGACACAACAATACCCTAGCTGGCAGTTGGGGGCTGAAACACTGCCGTGACCATCATGACTGCAACTGTCCAGCACATGCAAAAAGAGAACCTTGGCAAAATTGTCCTGAGGCAGAAAAGTGTTGTACTGAATTTTAAAAATCCTGTCCAGCCACTAGGAATTTCCTCTCAATCCACATATCATATACACAGCACAATCCTAGAGCAACCTTGAATCTTCCCTCATATGTGGGCTTGAGGAAGCCTAAATGGTCCAAGGCGTAGAAAGTGATTACAGGGATTCTTGCACAAGATCATGTAGGCATAATTTTGAGGAACCCCTGTATAGACGGCTGATCTGACCAGGTCCCCATTGCCGGCATCCGTCTCTGGAGTAACCCTGCACTCGCAACCCGGAAAGCCCACAATGCCCCCAAGCAGTCCTTGCAAAAACCCAGTGGAATCCCTCTATAAGTCATCCCCAAGCAACAAGGGAAAGAACACTCTAATCGCCTTGTTCTCCAGGGCAGCGGCGCCGCAGAGGTAAAGTCCACTGCCGATATCATCGATGCGTCGCCATGGTGTGGATCCTGGTTCCGGCGGACTTAGTAAGACTCAGCGAACAAAAAGACTGTGTATATATATATATTTTTTTTTATTTTCCTTAAGGAAGTATGGGAAAACGAGGTACTTTTTTGATGCGGCCACCCCAGACGTAGCCACTCCAGCTACTGCAGACACTTGAGACAGGGATTAACCCACCTGCCCAGCCTACTACCATCTCTCAATCCTACCACCTGGCCCAAACCGTTACGCACAAATCCCTAAACCCTAGATCCTGTCGAAAATCTTGCAAACCCTGGATGTAATCGGGAGCATCCTGCAGAGACTACACATGCATCATATCAGGAAAGGCGGTGGCTAGGCTGGGCCCCTTGAAAAAATGATGAGCCATGATCGACCGAGAAAGTTTGGGTTTCTAGGGCGTAGGATTGTAGGTTGCGGCTGTGTCTTGGGAGTTCAAACGTTAGATTTGAGGATATAGGACAACATGAGTCACGTCTCTCAACCTGGTTGATATACCAACGGCTTAGTGGCCTGCGGAGAGAGGGAGGAAGAGAGAGAGAGAGAGAGAGAGACATGTCTATCTAGGCCCCCTCTGGACTGCAACTGGAGGACAGGCAGCATGGCTGTTATGAGTGCTGGCTCCTCCAAGCGCTCACTTATTGTCAAGGGTTCATGTTAGGGGCCAGGGGTTCAAGCTAAAAAGCTGGGCTGTACATCGGTCTTCCACAAGTTCCTACCAAGAAGAACCCAAAACAGCTCCTTCTTGCATTGGCGTCGGAACTGCAGAGATCTCCGAGGCCTGCGGCCAAGCGGAAAGCTACTAGTGCAACACAGTACACTCTTGCTTCGACACCTATCTCTATCACGCACAGTCAATGAGGAAACAGCAAGCGCTGCTGCCCATGCTTTCCGCGATGTGCTTCCGGGGAAGTGGTAGTGTCCGAACTTCCAGAAGCTGATCCATGAAAATGGTCCAATGTCACGACTCAATACACAAGTCCTTTCGGGAACCTGATAAGATGGCTTCCAAAGTCATGCAGCGCTGCTTGGTGCCTGCTCCTGCTTCTTGGCGGCGGCTGCAGCCTTCCACAGAGCAAGGTAGAATCAGAGCACGGGTAGAAAACGACCAGAACTGCTCAAAGTAGCAAATAGCACAACAACGATATATCACTTGCAATCACCACATACACATAAAAACAAATACAACTATCCACACCGATAGTGGTGAAAAAACAGAAGGGAAAGAGGGGATCCACGGGTCACAGCCTCGCAGGCCTTTTGCCTTTGAAGCCCTCGCTCCACCGAAACCTACTCATAAACATGAAAGTCAAAGTGGGATTCTAGAAAAGTATTCAATCTCGCATAGACCGCCTCACGAAGGAATGCCAGAGACATTGAAATTGGATGGGGCCGCTGATCTGTCTACTTACACCTTGTACTTTTTTTGAACCTTGAGCCATCACAAGACGTGCAGCAGTCACCAGTAGCAGCGCAGCTGGCATGGCTAGCTGTTCCGAAAAGACTGGGGGGAATATGAAGGCGCAATGCAAGGACTATGCATCAAGCAGAATTCACAGCATCGGTGTTTGAAGGGCTCGTGGCGAATGCGACTAGTAGACTCTCGCCACTTCATGCTTCCTCCGGGCAGCCGGCGCTGGCTACTCGACCACCATCTCGACGCAGGCCCTGAATCTGAACAGCCGTGTTCACAGCTCAGAGCTCGTGAGTTTGCTTACAATACACCTCTGCTGGCTCAACGCCCACCTAAGATTAATCTCAAGAAGAAGCAAGTCCCGCCACATCGTCGGAGCAAAACCTAACAAGTTGGCAACTGAAAATAATATCCTGTGCCGAGAGCCCCCGAGATTTGGCTAGTCACAAATTCAAACATTGTGCAACAGGCTCACAAACTCTGAACATCTCGAACCACATACAGCGGGGAAGAACAGCCCGCCGCGCACAGGCCTCCCCGGCACCCGGTGCAGTCTCCATGCCCTCAGATGCATGAGCACTGCATGCAGACAGCCCTCGCAGAAGGGATATGAAGGGATATGAAGGCGAGGCTTTTTCGTGGAGGGGGCCGCTAAAAGTACGAAGCTACGACCTTGGGGTAAAAGATTCCAGGTATCTACAAGCGAGCACACAGCAGAAGACGGGTTTTGAGAACTGTGTGTAGCACACTAGCCAGGTCATATCGTCGCGGCTGTTGTCCCAACTATCATTCTGTCATCAACATCATTGCCAACATCGTCATGATAGCAGCATGAATCAAGAGCAGCACCGGGCTTGCCTCGTATTGGCAGTGCTACAAGCAGTGGTCTTGGCCACAGCAACAACCAACTCCCACTTCCACAACTTGCAACGGAATCGTTCCAGTTGCTGGCATTAGCAGCATGGGGCTCACCTTAAAACTGCTGCTAAACCTGGGCCCCACACTGCATGCTCCTTGGCCAGGAAGCCACTGATGTATTCGCCCTCACAGGTGAGACCATGCTTTTCGGCCTTTTCTGTGGCTGGGGACGGTCACTAGGACAGCAATGCACATCCACTATAAAAATGTCAAAGGCTCCTGCTCTTACATGGCCCTAGAGCTGAACCCGAAACTGTACATGCTGTGGACGTGACTAAAAAGAAGTGTGACCAAAAATATACATCGCCAAGACCAGGCGCTCGCTTCCCTGAAATCAGGTATCGAAGGCAAACTACAAGTACCCCACACTTGATGCCCTGTAGGCGGCAACTTCAGCGAGGCTGTAACTACCTTAAAGCCTGAACCCTAGATCCGAAACTCCGTCGGCCCATCTACACCAAGGACCATGGGCCCTTAATCTTGGAATCCCTTGATGGGTTTCACCTTAGAATCCTAAATCCCAAACCCCAACCCTGAACCCTGAACCCAAAAATCCTAGGTCCTAAGCCTGAGACTAAATCCCAATTTTCTGACCTTGCACCATAAATTTCCAAACCCCACCAAAAACCCCAAAACCCAAACCCCAGATCGCACCCCAGATGGCAATCAGCCTGACCCTTGGCCCGTACGGTCTTCAGGATTTCCAGGACCTCGGGCTCGCGTACCTTCATCGGGAGCTTCAGGGCGGTGGCTTTGGGGCTCGGGGTTTTGGGATTTAAGGTGTAGGGAGGGTGTAGGGCTTTGGCCTTAAGAGCTATTGTTTCGGGCTTTAGGGCCAGAGTTTTGGGTTTGGGGTTGGGGCCTTTGTTGGCATAGCCTAGAGAACTAGAACTATGGAATGGGGCCCATGCAAACTAGTCAGCCTTCATTCTCCGATGGACCTCATTAAGCTCTTATCCGGAACCCGTCTGACCTGAAACCATAAACAACTTAATTGTTAGCTTTTACTCCCAAACTGAAGCTCTAAACTTAACCTTTTGCCAACAAAAAATCTTGAAGATCCTTCTTGGGGCGCTCAAAGAAATTCACTTGAGAAACTTCAGAAGTCCAGTTCTGCAGCACAGGGTTATTGAGTTGACCAGTAGGCTCAGGACGGCAAGGCCGATGTTACGTAGGTGTGGGCGGGCATCTAGCAGGAGAAGCTTCCATGCCTGCAAGAATGATGAAGAACATTCCAAGCAGCAGGGCAAGGTTATTTCAAGGTCTTCCCAAATGCTATGTGCATAGGGCATGAAACATCCAGAATCTCATACCCGAACCTGGCTGTGCCTCGGCATCCCATGAACTTCTTAGCATTGAACGCATCCGTCCATCTGCAAAGCTACAACTTCACTTCCCACCGCCCCTGTCTTTCCAGCCTGCAAGACCTGCTTGAAACTCGGAAATGCTGGCTTCCTGACACAGAGTGACAAGGCGCACAGGCAACACGGCAAACAACTCAGCCTAAACGCCGCGTGAACGAGTGTTGTTTTCCGTCGCAGCGACCGCATGAAACCAGCAAAGGGGAAAGCATCACTTGATACGTGGTGCGGCCAACACCTGAGCCTTTTCAAAAAGGCACCCTGAATATTCTCAAAATTAAAATCAGCATGAATAAGACCAAAACTGTGCAACCTTTAGTGTCAGTACTCCACAAAAGGATGTGTGTTCTAAGAAGGGTGTCACTCGCCTCCGCTGGAGTGAAAGCCCTTAACCCAAACCCTATTCAAACCTTGAACCCTGAACCTTATCCTACTAAACCCTGGACCCTGATTCAAACCCTATACCAAACCCTACAGAGAATCCTGAACGCTAAACCCCAAACCCAAGCCTACTCCTAAACCCCAACCCTTTACCAAACCCTATACTACATCTTAAGCCCTAAACCAGAAGCCCAGCTCTACCCAGCAACCCCTATATTATCCCCTAAACCCTCAATTGTATATGCACTACACTGAACCCTAAACCAAGATCAGCAGCTTGCTTGCCTGAAGAGAGGCAGCACCAGGAGCGCCTTGCATAACATGCAGAGACAGAATCAAGGACTATGTTCCCCTCTTTTTGCACCTGCACATGCAATATAAAAAAAATGAAGAAGGTTTGGAGACTAGGGTGTAGCGACAAGGATCTGGGTTTCAGGACTTAGGTTCATTGACGGAAAATACTGTTCTCCAAAACTATGTGGAAAGCATGTTCTCAGCCCATGTTTTTCCCCATCCAAATATCTTGAATTACTTCATGCCCCAATTCCTGGCAGCAAGTTGATTCTGGGGCAACCTTGCACGTACAAGACCGCTCCTTTCAGAGACTCCAAGATGGCCTTTCTCCTTCAACAAATTTGGACGTGCCTTTGGCACGGCCTGTCCGGAGCTACTGCTGCCAGCCTGACGGAACAGACCGACAAGACCCAACTTCGAGCGAGAGGATTTCTTGAGACAGGAATATTATCTGCTTAATTATAGATCCACAAACACAGTGAGGATACAAGTTTACTCTGAACTGGTGGGTCAAAACTTAGCTGCTTTCTTATGGCGGCAAGTGATCAGGATCCGCGAAAGGGCACGCTTACCCACGTCAAAGAGGATTCAAGCTTAGGTAGTCGAGTCAATAGAAGGCTCCCAAGATAGTGATACCCTGGAGGCCTACACGGTAAGCAAGCCCCTTCGTACCACTCCTCTGCAGCAATAGCATTCAGATGAGTTGGCTCCTCTTTTGTTGTTGCTCGCCTTTCCTGAACTGCCACTACAGAAAGTATGCGCCAACATGCGCGGTACAATCCTCTGACGACCTTTGAGACTGAACAATTAAACCTGTGATCGCCACGCGTATATATGCATGTATATATACATATGTAATCATATGTATATAATACATACAATCTCGCTCTAAGAAAACGTCTTGATGATCCGCATGGAAATATCTCAAACATACCCCTATATGATTCTCAGTGGCGACCTCCGTAAACTTTTGGCAATCCTCATATCCTGGAAGAACCCCGACTCGCTTTGCTCTCCCACCTCCTTGGGCGGACTGGATGCAGCAGCTGTTGCGCCGCTGGAAGCCCTCGGACGGACAACTCCATGGTGACATGAACGCCGTCGTTTGCTGTTCTGGTTACATA
Source organism: Symbiodinium pilosum (assembly GCA_905231905.1). Taxonomy (NCBI): domain Eukaryota; class Dinophyceae; order Suessiales; family Symbiodiniaceae; genus Symbiodinium; species Symbiodinium pilosum. The sequence continues at coordinate 347,474 of CAJNIZ010021112.1, forward strand.
GCTTGTTTACAGGGACCTTTAGACAGATTGCCGTGCTTATCAACAAGGTATGCACTGTAGCCACAGGGCCAGTTATCTGGGGTCCTTTTTGAGGCTGCGCGTTCAGGGTTGAGGCTTGAGGGTTGCATAGGGATTCTAACCGATCAACGGAACCAAGCTACTCAGGACTGCCCACAAATGATGAGATACTTTCTTTCCAGGAATGGCAAAACATTGACCCAAAGCTGTCGCACACCCCTTGGCCCAGTAAGGACCCACAAGAGCACCAAGAGCCCAGCTCCTCTGGTTTGGTCTCTTGCTTCCCACCCACCTGCGCCAGTATACCGGCATGGAGGTTGCTTAACATTTCCGGTTCCTTGTGCACGGTCCTCGTAAGGGCTACCGGCATGTGCAGACACCGTCACTGCAACAGTTTTGCTCACATGCCTCGCCTTGCTGGTGCGCTAAGGGAGTGTGGGGAATTCATCCAAAAAGTAATTCCTACATAGCCCCCTATTCGTCCCCAATTAAACACCAATGCCATGCCACTGCCTCCTTGGTCTTCGAGGCGCGGCCTGCAAAGCCTCGAGCCTGTGAGGCCGCCAGGTTCTGGCTTCAAGAAGGGTTCAAGAGTGTATTGGTGACAGCTAGCGTAACAGCTAAGTATAAGAAAGCAGAAGAAGTGCAGCCCACTGTCTTCATGCCACGGAACGTGAGATGGGTGCCGTAGCTGGTAGAGGATGTCATGAAGCTGACATGAAGATGCCAGGTTTGCTCACTCGCTTGTGACAAGTCCAAAAAGGACATGAGAGTTCTGCAAGCAAAGCCGCCGTGTGAACCTCTAAGTTGGGGATTGTCCAACAGTCGGCCAACATTTGACAGCCCGTCAAACTGGCAACGCCATGCTCCTAGATGTTGCCACAGTTCGGGGCTGCACAATATACAACACCCCCATCGAAACTCATACAACCACCCTCGAAAGAAAACTATCAAAGCCCGTGCATGGACTTATTGTTGTCATCACCAATGCCATGGTAGCAACCCTGCCTGAAAGACACTCCGCTGTAGGCCGGAAGCCTACGCCAGCATGTACACATGGGCAGTTCTGAAGAATGCCTGTGCCTCTCCCCAGGGCCCTGCGGATTATTCGAAAATTAGAGTGAGCGTATCTCTTCAAAATTAGGCGGGGATGATCTTGAAAAAAAGCACATTCCCTCTATGCATGTCTCCTTGAAACCAACAGAACAAACCAATCAGGAAAATGGTACATGATCACAAGCCACGAAGAAGCGTGGCACAATACGTACTCTTCCCATGATTTGCGCTCAGGCCCTAAACTCTGGTTTATGCAATTCATGCACATGGGTGGCTGTCAAAATTATGGTCCCTTTTCGGGTACCCTACATATTAAGTGCCGTATTATAATAGAGATCCAAAAAAGGACCATAATTCTGACAACCACCAATATGAACTCCAAGGTTCCGCCAAAATGCAGGCTGCAATGAAAGATTTCGAACGTAAGCCGTTGGAAGCCCAGTAGCAGGCATTCCACAACCTGCATCATCCCCTGCTACGCTGAAGAACTGAGAATGGTTCCCAAAGAAGTACATGACAACAAGCCAGCCACACATGCTTTCTTTGTGAGGTGTCCCACAAAACATATTCCCAAAGCGGCTGTCCCAAAGATGCCGTACTTAGCAGGCTTTTCAAATGTTGAACCGGAACCCTAAACTAAAGCGGAAACCATGACCCCTCAAATGCAAAAGGAGAATGAGAGAAGAGGATACCGTAGAAGCCTGCGTGCTCAGGACTCCGACCCCAAACATGACCCCATATGTCAGGTCTCCTACACAAAGTACTGGTTCTTAGGAGGTAACAATAGACTGATGAGGTCTGCACAGCACAACTCCCATGCCAGCCTCCAGGTCAGTTGTCAAGCGAGGCCAACTCCTCCACTTCTCCCAAAACTTTTGGGTGCTAATTCAGCGTTCACATAGGGATTCCTCGAAAGGATTAACAAGGGTTCTAGTGTTTCCGGAGCTCCAAACCAGGATGGATCCGGGATGAAACTCGTTTCAAATACCCCTGCATCCAATTTTGCGACTGCCTGAAACACTGAACTCTGCAGCATAAACACCTGGCCCACCCTAATACCCCAAACGTTAATACCTGTATAAACCCTAAACTCTGCACAAGCCAAAGAATCGCAATCATAAAACCCACCCTAAACCCTAGGCCCTGAACCCTAATCATGGCCGAAACGTACACTCGACATAAACCCTACAGCCCAAACACTGAACCTGTTATGCAGCATAGGTGCAGGCTGATGCCCCAACTGTGTCGCATGCCAGGGGCCCGCTGTCTGAGCCTCAAAGGCAGGGTACTTGCCTGCATGTGAGGTGATGTTTAGCTGTTTTTGGTTTAGGGGTACATGGGTGAGATTTAGGGCTTCAGGTTTTAGAGGTTTAGGGTTTTAATGTCCCCGGAGTGCCAGGGGCTTCAAAATCAAGTGCATCATCTGCGAAGAGGACCATACTGTAAATGACATGTGCAAGCCGTACCCAAACTGCCCCATGAAAGACGGATGTGCCGAACAAACCACCACAACAAGTCGCAGTGTCGTATAAAACAAAGTGCCTTACTATACGCTAGACTGCTGAAACAACTAAAGGAAAGAGCTAGGTTAGAACTTCAATGCCTCCTTATACGCAGGCTCCTGAGGTCTGCACACTAACATGGTGTCGAAGACAGGCACGCAGGAAGAAGGCAATGGGCATACCACAGGGGACACAAACCTCGCATCACAGACAAGGCTTCAAACCAAGGCATATGGCGGCCCAGCCCATCTACTGCAACTACTGGCAAAGGCTTCTGAAAACTCAGGGCCCTCATTGTCTACGCCCGAACTTGACCCAGACTTGCGGAAAACCCCCGTGTGCATTGCAATACAGCACGCAGACTCCCAGACCTGCGAAGATTTGGTCTCAGATGCTCGGAAGCCCCTAACTTGGCACGAGCACTGCAAAGCTAAAGCTGATTGCGGATTGCTGGGATTCAGGTGAGTGAGTGGGGTAATGATGCGTAAGGTCTTTGGGTTTGTCGTGCTTGCAAGCTTATCGAGATCGCTCTACACGGTGCTGGATGTTGAATTTTTCTTCGCGTGGCGAGTATAGGGTCGTCTAGGGGTTCCATGATTTCATGGACATGCTGAACACTTGAGAAAGCGGGCGAAGAAACAGGCACGTTTGCGATCACGTTCCTCCCAAACACCGCAGACTACAAGCCCAAAATCCAAAGCCCAAAACCGGCTGTGCAGATCCACAGTGGGTTGCAAGGACACATACCACCCCCTCACATTGCAAAACTACGTATTGCCCTGGTTGCGCATGCCAACCTGCCAGAAAAGAGTTCTCTCTGCAACTACAACACCCGCTACCACAAGTCCAACATCCTCATGAGCGTTACCTTCGCCGCAGCTGCTGGGGTTGGGGGCTCCAGCCAGTCCATGTTGGCTCGTTTCTGGATTGTGGCACTCTCCACGTATCATCAGCTCATGCAGACCCTTGTATAGTGGGAGGTGCAAGGCCTCGATTTGTGCTAATACCCACATCCCGTTTAGCCTCTGCAACACGGTGGATGCAACCTGGAAATGCGTGAAGAGTGATCAGGTGCCTGTTATCTTTGTCCGTGTCACTGTTCAGATCATGATTACTTTCGGAAAACATGCACGCACCAGACATGCACAAGCAAAAGGCCTTCAAACAGAGCCTGCAAAGCGGGCAACGTTGATGCAGCCACTGCAGAAAAAACAACATCAGTCTCATTTAGAAACAATCTTGGTCAAAAATTGTTGTTCATTCACAAGTTTTGCGTGATTCCGATAAACGAAACCGCTATAATTTGCAAGGTCTGGGCGCATAGACTCATGCTGGATGTTTAACCTCAACAATGGCACTTGCGTAGTTATGAAGCAGCGAATATCATTTTTTAGGAAGGCTGCGGTTATCTCATCTCATGTTCATATCCACCGTAATTTGTTGTACACTTGTCTTGTAAGATTGGAAGTGCGACCCAAGCCATGACCCCGATGCCCAAACCGTAATGCCCAGTTTGACGGCCCAAACTTTCACGCTCCAAACGACCCAAAACCAAAACTGCCCGAGTCATAAACCCCATGCCACCAAGCCTGACAATCTTAACCAAAGCCACGCAACCCAAGACCATAAATTCTTACCCCGCAGTCACCCCAAAACTGGAAGGCAGGGGCGGGCGAGGACCGTTCCCACCTCAGGCGAGCAGGCTGCTGATGATATGGACACTTCTGACTCTGGCGCGAGATATACCCCTTTTGATAACAATCATAAGAAACCAGAAGCTTTTTGTTCCTCATTACTACTGCTACCAATTCTGCGAAATACATGCTCTTTTCTGCCACAATTTCACCACCACCACCACCACCACC
>CAJNIZ010021113.1:1913-26913 GCA_905231905.1 Symbiodinium pilosum
CCCTAAACCCTAAACCCCGAAGTGCTTCGGCTCCTGAGGATTGCGGCTGGTGCGGCGCTCGAGGGCTACGAGACCGGTCAGCACAAGCCTGGTGCTCAGACGGGTGGGATGGGATTGAGCCAATTTAGGGCTTAGAGAGTTTTAGTAGGGTTTTTCTGGGATTTAGTAAGGTTTTTAGTAGGATATTGTGAGGTTTAGTAGGGTTTAATAGTAGGATTTCGCGAGGTTTAGTAGGATTTCGTGAGGATTCGTAGGTTTAGAAGGATTTAGTGAGGTTTAGTGACGTTTACTAGGATTTAGTGAGGTTTCGTCGGGTTTAATAGGATTTAGTGAGGATTCGTAGGGTTTAGTAAGATGCAATGAGGTTTAGTAGGGTTCAGTGAGGTTTAGTAGATTTTAGTGAGGTTTTAGCAGGGTTTGGTGGGGCTTCGTGAGTTTAGTAGGGTTTAGGAGGGCTTCGTGACGTCAAGTAGGGTGTGGTAGGGCTTAATAGGTCAGTAGGGCTTAGTGGGGCCTCGTGAGGCTAGGTAGGATTCAGTAAGGTTTTGTGCGGTTTGGTAGCGTTCATTTTTTTTAGGGCTTAGTAGAGTTTAGCGGGAAATTTTGGGTTGACCTTTTCTTTAAACCCTAAACCCCGAACCCTAAATCCTAGGCCCTAAAAGGTGCGGACGTGTGGGTTGAAAGTTTAGGGTGTAGCCCATTCAGGGTCTAATGGTTCTGGTCCAGGGTTTAGCTTTCAGTTTTTTGACGTTAAGGGCTTCTTTTCTTTGAGTTTGAGTGACTAGGGTTCAGGTTTAAGTGTTAGGCTTCAGAGCGTTTGGTTTTGCGTTTCAGGGATTTGGGGTATAACGTTTTCGGTGTTCAACGCTTAGGCTTATTTTAATGCTTACGTACGCGGTCAGGGTTTGGAAAGGCCATAACACCCTGACCGCTTACGTAAGCATCTTAAGCTTTGTTGCCACAGCAGTTTCGGCATTTGAGAAGAGACTTTCGCCTTCAGAGTGAAGTCGTTTGCGAATGTATCTCTCTGAGGATTCAGCTCTACAATCGCAACAGTGCCTCGGGATGAGTGCAGGGTTCTATGAGCCCTTAGGTGCAGAAGACATACAAGACATACGATGATCATGATGCCGATGTTCATAATAGGCATAGAAGTCTCAATGTGCAAGTGGCCTTGAAGGGTCTGGCGTTTTTGTCTCGGAGCCACAACTTTAGCTTGTTTCAGCTTCTTCTTGCGAGTGGGCGCTTTGTACAGGATATACAAGATTAAACCTACTCGTAACCTGCTTCATGCACATCTACTTCGTTCCATCCTTCTCCCCATCACGCTCATTGCCAAAGGCACAAACTTGCAATTGAACGTACATCCGTGATCCCAACAATACTCCAGCCATTGAGCCCAAACGCCCGCATCCGATGAGGCTCTTCTCCAGCTATGCTCAGAATCTCCAAGACACACGCTGCTTGTCAGCTTCGGGTTACGTTTTGAAAAATTACCCATATTGCGGTACCTCAAATAGACCTCAACAGGATTTTGGTAAATAGGCCCCTACATTACAATCCCCATACACCTACTTTCCGTGTCATTTTCCACTTGATTCTCAACTATCCGGATACCATCAACCCTAAGCCCCAATCCCTGAAACCTAAACCCTAATCCCGCAACCCTAAATCCTGGACCCGAAGCCCTAATCTCATTGTTAGTAATTATTTGAGCTGGAGTCTAGACTCCTTAAAGGGTGTGACATAGGGGCCTTATATGAGGGATCAGTACAGGGGTTATTAAGGGGGATACTCGGAGTTCAGAACCTATAAACCTTAAATTCTGGGGGTTATTAAAGGGGATACTAGGAATTTAGACTACAGCCTATTTATGCCCCTACAGTAAAGATTGAGGCAGAGCCATGCATGCGCAGCCTCTACCCTGTGTTTAGGGTTGGGGGGTTTTAGAGATTTGGGTTTAGGGTTTGGGGTGTAGGGCTTAGCGTTTGGGGTGTAAGGGTTTAGGATTTAAGGATTTGGGGCTTAGGGTTTAAGGTTTAAGGATTTGGAGTCAGGGTTTAGGGTTTGGGATTTCGGGTTTATGATTTAGACCTGCTTCAGAGTGATCTGACATGGAAACCTACACGGCCCCCGTTTACATAAAAGGGCACTGGTCAGTAGTCTTCGTAGAGCACCCTTGGGGCTTCCACGTAAGTTTGCTTTGTTTTCCGTTTCCCTATTTGGTAGTTTCCTTTTCATAGAGGGGACCCCAATATAGACCCCAAACTACTATAATCCTGTTTATGGGGACCCCCCAAAAAGGTATCCCTAATTTTGGGACACCCCCATTTACATACGTATATGGAGGAAGGCGAGCTAGGCGGCCATAGTGCATGGAGAAGCAAGCAGAGAATGGACAACTTCATGGAAACTGCGATAATGCAGCTACGTAGAGGTTTATGTTGTATGGTTCTACAGCTCTACATCAGTTTTTTTTTGAAATATGTTTGGCGCTCATTACCGGTTGACAGGGCCGAATTCGTATGATTCAAGCTGCCATTTCATTTTCCATCATCTTTTTCATTTGATTCTCCGCTCTTGGAATAACCTCTCAACACAACCCCAGTGGTGGTAGTCTTACGCCGAGTCGTAGTGATGGTGACGGGTCATTGGGAGCGGTACGGCGGTACTAGTGATAGCGCTAGTGGTGTAGCATAGTTGCAGGAGTAGAACGAGGGGAGTAAGAAGCAGAAGAGAGAAGATCACAAGTAGGAACTCTAAACCCTAAACCCTACATCCTAAGGAAGCAGGATGTGTGTCGCCGAAAGTGGAGCTATAATGTTAGACAAACTCCCAAGTCCTGAAGGGCTTCAGTACACCCATGCTAGACAGCTGGAGTTCAACAACTTAGGGTGTAAAGCTTATTGGGGACATATTGGGATAATCGAAAACAGAATGGAAACTACTATACTATACTATAACTATAGGGGTTATATTGGGGTTTTAGGGGCTTCTGGTTCTTGACATGTAAGAAGGCTGCAGCTTCGACTTTCGAACTTTTGCCGAAAGCTTTGGAGGCCCCTGAAGCTTCAATTTGGCCTTGTACGTGTTGAGCCTCTACTGTTGGAGAGGTACTGTATGAAGTTGCCCATGCATGCGCGGCACGAAGATAAATTCAGCATAAGGTAATGCTTCGAGCATGGTATCACCAACAGCGATCTTGCCGATCTCTTCTGAGTTCGACTCTTTGGAGAACCCAGCTGTGACACATGGTGTGACTGACCCGGCACAGTGTGATGCAGCTCAGAACGAGTGGAGCCAATACCTCGTACACCAGTACTGGAGGCGTCATGGTGCCAGCGAAGATTTCCTCGATTTCTACTTCTAATCTCGCCGTGACTACAAGATCCAGTTTGGGTATATGTCGTTTCACGCCAAGTCTGAAAAGGCCAGTGGTGGACCGTGGACCTTGACTGGCAACGGCATAGTGACGAAAGTCATTTCTCACGCTGTCGGGCGTGTTACTAGCCTTTGGCTTTCTGCCACCATGACGGCACGCTCAGCTTACTTGGAACACTTTGCTTAAGCCTGCTGATGATCTAGAAGCAGGAACTTTGATGCGCACTATCCGACTTAGTAGGCTGCTGCGAAGAACCGCATCCTCCTAATATTCAACACCCCCCTACCATCCATCTCTAGATATTCCCTACAGTAGCCCAAGCGTATCGCGAAGCATATTTAAGGTAGGGGTGGGGGTGCCGAACTTATTGGTATGTATGGTGGCCGAATATAAGCCCCAATAATATTCACTGCTAGTCCATGTCCCCTATAACCATAACCCTTAGTTAATGGGAGAGCTGGGATTATGCTAAGCCCCCCTGACCTTTCAAGTATTCCCTGATCCCTAACACCAAAACCCAAAACCCTTATCAACCTCAAACCCTGCCAGAAGGAGAGGAAAGAGGCTTGAGTTAAGAAGCCCTATATCTTAGTCCCTAGATCGTAGACCATCAAGCTTAAATCTTGCTCGTATATACTAACCCCGTTTAAGCGAGAATTCTGTGGGTTCATTTTCTGGGTTCACCTTTTCCTTAACCTAAATCCTAAACCCTAAACCCTAAACCCTAAACCTTAAGTATGAAGCACGCAAAGCGTGCTAAGGTGTTGCCTACGAAAGCATGGTACAGGCCTCAGGAGATGGTTCAAGTTTTGGATTTGCGGTTTAGGGTCTATGTAGGGTTTACGGTTTTTGGGTTTAGGGTTTTAGGGTTTAGGGTTTATATAGGGTTTACGGTTCTTGGGTTTACGGTTTTAGGGTTTAGGATTTAGGGTTTAGGGTTTTAGGGTTTAGGGTTTATATAGGGTTTACGGTTTTTGGGTTTACAGTTTTAGGGTTTAGGGTTTAAGATTTAGGCTCAGGGTTTTGGGCTTGGGGCCTGCAGTTTGGGGCTTATGCTTCACGCTTTAAGGACTAGGACCATTGACAAATCAAAGTGGAAACTGAGTTTATATAGGTTCAACGCTAAACCCTAAATCCTAAATCCTGAATCTTAACAGGTTCAGAGTTATGGGATAACTCTATACATTTTTGCTGTACGTGCTTCCTTACATGCCTGCAGAGAAGAGTATTCAAGCTGGGCTGTGTGTTGGGTACTGCCCCCATTCATTAATAGCCGGCAAATAAATAAATATACTGTGATTATATAAAAATTCTATACTTACGAAGTCCCCCTGACCCTAAACCCTAAACCCTGAACCGTTCACTAAGTCCCCCCAAACCCTTCAAGTAGGGCTTGCTGGTTTGGATTTGGGCACCTGAACCCTATCATAGTATAGTAGTTTCCATTTTCTTTTCCATTATCCCTATGTGACTCCTATATAACCCTATATAGCCCTATATAATCCATATTGAGGCCTCTTTAGCAGGGGGAAATTTTGAGGGTTCTGGGAATCAAGGTACCAGGCTCCATGGTTTTAAGTCTCAGTAGTTTATGCTTGTTCCCTAAACCCTAAACCCTGAAACCTAAATCCTAAACCCCAGACTCTGAACCCTTACACCGTAATATCCTAACCCCAAAACCCTAAAACCCTAAACCCCTAAACCCTAGAACCCTAACATCCTAGACCCGAAACCCATATTCGTCGGCCCCCTGTGTTGGGAAGTCTCCTCCCTTTGCTAGGTCATTGTCAAAACTCAGATCTGGTTTACAGACGCCCACAGCGCCCAAAACGCGATACAATGCGGTTTAGGGTTAAGGGTTTAAGGCATAACGTCATGTTGGAACATCATGCCAGCAAGAAGCCAGTTTTGACCAATTGGACTTTGATTCTAGGTGGGGGGGAAAGCATCCATTAAAAGAGGGAATCTCAAATTTTTCTTGCATACTTTTTGATATAGCTGGTCAAAATACAAGGACCTCACCCACCGAACCTACGTAAATCATGGTTGATGTACAAAGTTGTCACTCTTTTGTTTGATTTAAGATTTAAAAAGAAAAACCTGTCAGGTGTAAACCTAAACCCTAAACCTTGTAATCTAGTTTTGATGTTGGGGAGAGGGGCCTAAACCCTAAACCACAAACACCAAACCCTAAACCCTAAACCCCAAGCCCCAAGCCCTAAACCCTAAACCCTACATATATATATATATGCCAGCTCCAAAGTCCCAGCCTTACAGCTGCTTGACTGACTAGGTGAGTGAGGTGACACGACTACACCTGGTATCCCTGCACCTTTGACGCCTGCAATTTCCTGGTTCTGGACCCTCGACTCCCGGAGAAGCTGCAAAACGACTTGTAGGCCAGCCCGCGTTCGCTGCAACAAATGCACCTCGTGCACAAAGGAGCTTCCTGCAACGGTGCGGCGCCCGCCCTGCGAGGCCTGGCTGGCTCTAGAGAGCGAGACTGAAAGGGCGTCGCAGAAGGACAAAAGAAGAAATATACAAAGGAAAAGAAGCGTCTTTGTGAGGCGCCCGACCGCAAAGATTTGGATGATGCTCCTACTTGAACCCTGGCGGTGGAGGTGGCGCTGCTGGTAGCAAGATGCCCAGGATGGTGGCAGCTGGCTAGCCATCTCAAAACTGGAGCGGACAAGAGGAATCCGTGTACAACTAGGGATCTTTTCCGGGGTTTAGGGGTTTAGGGTTTAAGGGTGTGAGGGGTTTAGGAGTTTTCGGTTCAGGGGTTTTAGGTGTTAGTGGGTTTAGGGTTTAGGGTTTAGGGTTTTGGTATTAGGGTTTAGGGTTTTGGTATTGGGTTTAGGGTTTAGGGGTGAGAGGGGTGAGCATAGGGATCCGTTAATCTCCTTAGGAATTAGTTTTGAAATTCGTGCTATAGTATAACCCTAAGGAATTACTCAAAAGATAGTAGTCTTACTATAGGTCTGAGGAGACTACAGTATACCCAAGGGTTATATTTATACAGGCATATTGAAAAATAGGGGCTCTAGTGATGTTGGGAAAATTCTTAAGGGTTTCAGCTTTAGGCTTTTCAAAGATCAACAGTCCTTTTTTTGGAGCCTGAAACCCAAGCCCGCATAGTACTTTGGGGCATGAAGGGGACCCTCACTTTTCGAACTGCTTAAATGAAAAGTCTTGAAACCCAGAACGCTCAGAAAGGGTATCTATAAGCAGGGTGCCAGGAGCTTGAATGCCATATCACCGTCGCTTTCTGGAACACTGACGAGAGATTTAGGGCTTACACTTATTTTGCACATTGCTATGGCACAGCGATGAGCCGGGAAATGGAGAGACCCTAGAAAGCCCATGCTGTAGTGTCCGAATTCCAGGGTCCCTTTGTACTGGGTTTGGGGCTTAGTTTTTGGGGCTTAGGGCGTAGGGTTTAGGGTGAGCGTAGGGTATAGAAGAAGCAACCCCAGATGCAGACAACATCTTTTGTTGCCACTATGTTTTACATCTACACTTCCCCAAACTAGCGTGAAGCCCTGATGCAGACCACTACCTTCGGAAGAAAGCATATATGGGGCATCCTACCATTGCATACGATTTTGGGGGTCCCCACATGAAGGATTAACGTATTTTGTGGTCTATATTTTGTTGTTGTGGGAAACTACCCTATAGTGCTTCATGTGAGTTTGGTCAAGGGTATGATGTTGACTCTCCAGGTCACGCCCTCAAGTTCAGATATTCTCAATATTGTCTGTTGCAGCGCATTCCTTGTGATGAGAATCCTGCCATATATGGGCCACAGCCTGAACTCATAGTATCCCCGTAATCACCCCTTTAGTGGTCTTTATATAATCCCCTATACAACCCCCTTTAAGGAATTTACACCCTAAACCCTAAACCCTAGACCATCCCCATCATATAACGCCACCCCTCCATTTAAGGAGTTTGGACGATAGCTCATATGGGTTTCCATGTTAGTTTGGGCTGCATTAGACCTAAGATCCCCAAAGCCACTGATGCTACAAGGGGAGTGGGGTTCCGGGTTCAGGGTAATAAGGGGGTTTAGGGTTTAGGGATTTTGGTGACCATAACCCCCCAAATTAGGACCTTATGACTCGCATATGATGGTTATAGGGTCCTATTTTTTCGGGTTGGGGTTACCAAAATTCCCTTCTTACAGGGCTCTCTCTATAAAAACAGGCTACGGTTTACGGCTTAGAGCCCATGCTCTCTACCATTCGCCCTGTAGCGCCAGTAAGAGCAAGCACGACACTTTCCAGCCGACAGAATCTCAAAAGCCTCAGATTGCTGTCCTGTGTGGCAGTTTCCCGACATTGGAGACCCAATGTAGACCCTCAAATACTATAGTCCTTATTCAGGGAGAACCCCCTTCAGCAGCCTCTTCAGCACTTTCCCTGGCGATACGCCCTATTTAAGCCCTTAGCCTCAAGCCATCAAACCAAGCCATAGACCTAAACCCTCAACCCCAAACGCTCGACCCTCAAGCCTAAGCCCTAAATCCTACAACTCTAAACCTGAAATCCTAGAGTCTAAGTCCAAGCCCTAAATCCTACCCTCTACACCCTAGATAAAAACTTCTACACCCTAAACCCCAAAACCAACTTGGACCCCGTAGCTTCGAGGGCTTCTGAGCCTGACACCCAACACCCTGAGGCCCCGATCATCCTTGACGTGGAGAAGTTTCCAGATTTGGCCGAGGTGAGATGTACAAAAAACACGGGCTTTAGGGTTAGGGTGTAGGGTTCAGGGTTCAGGGTTCAGGGTTTAGGTTTTGGGTTAGGGTTTAGGGTTCAGGGTTTAGGGTTAGGGTTTGGTTTGCATTGGTAATTTCAATCCTAATGATAGTTGTACGTAGAGCCCAACAATAGTAAGCCCCCTAAGACCCCTAATATGTCGGGTTTAGGGTTCAGGACTTGCAGAACTGGGTTATAAGTATATACGGTCTCCATTGCCTTGCACCCCCTAGTAACCCGAGTACCCTTCCGGTGGACTACCTTTGACTTTGTAGGTTTAGTCCTCGTAAGATCGCTTCTGCAGAGTTTGAGCAAAGGCGTTGCGGTGTTTATCCAAGGCTCAGCACCGCACTCTGCAACCACGCGAATTTGCAAGGCCAACACGGGGTACGTGCGCATCACGTCATGGCCAAGGCACTATCAACGCTCCGAGTGCCCCTGGGCACGACGAGGCGCCCAGCGAGAGCAGCAACTGGCCATGCTCGCCGACTCTGAGGCAACTAGGCCCTAGGTGCGAATGCCCTCAAGACCACTTTGGCACCGTGCAGGCGACTTTGCGGACTGTTCGCGGTGCAAGCTGCATGGGCGTCGAGACTTATTTGGATTTGCTGCCGGGTCTGAGCTGGTAACCGTGCCTCACCCTGCCCTGGGAGCCCGCAACCTAGCAGGGTAAAGCCGTAAAGGGCTTCTTTATGTGCGGTTTTGACTGAGGTTCGTTTAAACAAATTTGTAAATTCATACCGTCTCTTCGACATAAGTATTGGTAAAACCCAAACCCTAAACCCTAAATGGTTGTTTCCATTTTCTTTTCCATTATCCCAATCTATGCCCTATATCCCAAACCCAAAACCCTAAACCCTAAACCCTTAATCCTAAACCCTAAACCCTTAATCCTAAACCTGAAACAAAGGCTCGACCCAAACCCGCCCAAAACTCCCAACCTCAACTCTGTACAGCTTGTGCGAACCCAACGCCTCAGGCACAAAGGCAGCCCAAATGTAGGTGCTGCTTCTACTGGGTTGCTGTTAAGGAACTTAAAGTAAGTTACCATAATGGGTATATATAGTAAATAATAGGGTTTCCCCAATATAGTAACTTCAATTAAGTTCCTTAACAGCAACCCAGTATAGACTTGGGGCTCAGTAAAGGTATTCTTTGTTGACTTCGAGCCGCAGAGAAATTAAACACTGTCCCTAAAATCCTCAACCCTAAATCCTAAACCCTGTAGAAAATCCTAAACCCTAAATCCTAAACCCTGTAAAGAATCCTAAACCCTAAATCCTAAATCCTAAAATCCTAACCCCTAAACCCTAAACTTTATGCAAGCACGTGGAGGCGGCCCAGGCGGCGCCAATCCTTATCTCGCCCCTGGAGGCTGGAGTCAGGGCTTCGGGCTTTAGGGCCTTCTCCGTGGGTCATGGGGGGGGGGGGAGGCTGAGTAATTAAGTGAAGACTGGGAAAAAACTGGGGTTATCTTTATTACTATTGTATTTACACTTATGAATATTATATGGCTTATTATAAGGCAAGTTAGAAGTATACTTAGTAAGTTCCCGCATCAACAAAGGGGAACAAGCTTGCCCAAGCTCACTTCTGCCAGCATCATGGACCCAGGCAGCATTCTTCTACAGAGAAGCTTAAGAACTGATCGAGAGGCATCGATTCCCCTAAGGAAACAATACAATCATAGGTCCACTTCCTTTTCTCTCTTCTGCAGATAATTGGCAAAACCCAAGTGGCCTAACATAACCGCGACATGGAGCAGTCTTTTGGCAAAAAATTCGTCATGATGCCTCCAGGTAGAGCAATAGGTTTGGGGTTTAGGGCTCAGGCTTAAGGTTTAGGCGTTTTCCGTAGCTCATGCTAAGTTATAATGACCGCAACTGACCTCGGTAATTTACATAGAAAAATTGTCTCAGAGTGATAAATGTCAGATTCTGAGCTTATTACGAGATGGCCAGCAATGTAGGGTTGTAGATAGCTCGTAGTGGAACATGGAAACCACTCTAGGACTTGGGGTTTAGGCCGTGGGGGCTCACAGGGGCAGGTAGTAGGGAGCGGAAAAGAAAATGGCAGCTACACATGATGGGCTTGGGATTCAAATGCCGGAGAATCAAATGGATATCCACACAGAAGCTGGGCTTATATAGGGGTTCATAAGGACCACAGGTAGGATGTAAGAGCAACAGTTAGAATAAGGTTTAAGGGTACAACCCTAGACCCTAAACCCTAAAGCCGAGTTATGCAAGGGTTGCACATGGGAATCATTTAGGTAGTTTAGCCAGCCTCGTGGACTCGGCGGTTCAGGTTTTTAGGACTTTTGGGGCCCTAAACCCTACACCCTATAGTCCACCTTAAGTAGATAGAATATCGCTTTGGGTATATTTTAATAAGATCCCCATCTACCCCAGATGCTTGCGTAGTTGTTTTAGGCACACAAGGGCATATGAGCTATAGTCTAAACTCCTTAAAGGGGGGTAATATAGGGGGTTATATAGGGGACTACTATAGGGGTCATTAAGGGGGATACTAGGAGTTTAGACTATAACCCCTACAATCCCCTACATAATCCCAGTGTCCATTTCATTTTCCATTTTCTTTTCCATTTGATTCTCCATTATTAAGGGGGATACTAGGAGTTGAGACTATGGCTCATTAGGTTAATAACCCCTATAACCCATTTAGTAACTCCATTTATCCCCCTTATTAACCCACTTACTAAGTCCCCCTGACCCTCCAAGTAGGGGCCTGAGAGGATGCAATCACAAGGTCGGTTGCTGCTAAGGATTTTTCTAAACGGGTTTAGGGTTTAGGGTTTAGGGTTTAGGGTAAAATGCCTATACTACAGAAGCCCCATTATTTACTGTATAACCAAATGGTTTCTGAATTCCGGGTTTGTGAGTTTCGCTGCGTTAGGTTCACTTTTTGACGGTCTACAGTTCTAGGAAGTTATCGAGGTGATTCCAAAAATTAGGCTCCCATTCTGGTACCCCTAATTAGTACAATCTACAACCAAAAGGGGCTCATAATTTTGAGATCAGGTTTTCTTAGTCTACCTACCTCGAGCTCCATATAAGGCATATGTAACCTTCAAAATAGGGCTGAAGATCCCTATATGGGTGGTTGATGGTCCCCTTTGGGATCCCTATTATAATACGGCACCGAATATTTAGGATACCCAAAAGGGACCATAATTTTGACAACCGCCCATATAGCAATTATGTATATAACCTTTATAACCACCGCAAAACAAGGAAGCCCCCAAAACGCTAGATCCTAAACCTTAAACCCTAAACCCCAAACCCCTAACCCTAAACCCTAAACCCTGAATCCCAAACCTTAAACCCTTTATAGCCGCTGCAAAGCAAGGAAGCCCTGAGTTGGAAAATGATGAAGTGGGCGCGGTACGTACCGCGAATTAGCACTGGCCCTCCCCCTGGGAAGTGTTTACATCGGAGGGTGTCAGGTCTAAGGTTGAAGGCTATGGGTTGGTATAGAGTCCCCCTTAAGTAGATAGAGTTATAGGGGTTATATAGGGATAATGGAAAAGAAAATGGAAACTACTATTTAGGGTTTAGGTTTTAAGGTCCCCCTTAAGTAGATAGAATATGGGGTATCTGGGGATCTTATTGTGTAAAATATACCCAAAGCCATATTCTATCTGTTTAAGGGGGACTATAGGGTTTAGGCTTTTGGTTTTGAATTTCAAGCTCCCAGACACTAGCCGCTTGGAAACTTTCCCGTGTTCACATGGAATTTCTTCTAGAGACCTTTTGAAAGGACTGTAATCTAATTGGGCCCCTTTTTTGGTTCCGTGTTAGTTGGGAGGGTAAACTTCAATGGCAACGCAAACCCTAAACCCTCAAGCCTAAACCCTAAACCTTAAACCCTCCAGCCTAAGCCCAAAAACCAAAGCTAGGAGTTTCTATAAAGAGGGCTCCGTTTTTCGGGGATCCCCATAATAAGGGTTCTAGTAGTTGGGGGTTTATGTTGAAGCCCCTAATTCTGGAAACTGCCCTAAACCCTAAACCCTACATCCTAAATCCCAGACCCTAAATCCTAAACCCTAAGCCCTAAATCCTAAACCCTAAAACCGTAAACCACCTGCAGGAAAAGGACCTCAAGCAGAGCCTCGAGCAGCAGAAGAAGGCGAAGGAGAAGATGGTCACGGCGGCACGCATTGCTTCAACTAAGGGTTCAGGGCCTTTAAGGTTTTGGGAGTTTAGGACCTCTAGGGTTTTGGGAGTTTAGGGCCTTCGGGGTTTAGGGCTTAAGGTCTAGGATTTAGGATTTAGCGTTTAGTGTTCAAGGTCTAGGATTTAGGGTTCAGAGTTTTGGCTTTAGGGTTTGGGGAATTTAGGGCCTTGAGGATTTAGGGAGTTTGGGGTTCAGGGTTTAAAGGTCTAGGGGCTTTAGGGTTAGGATGGAGGATCTAGGGTCAGGGATGTAGGATTTAGGTCGTTCATGATTTTGGGAGTTTTTGCTTCAGGGTTTTGGGAATTCAGGGCTTTTTACTAGGAGTTTGGGTTTAGGGTTTTGGGTTTTGGGAGTTTAGGGTTTAAAGCTCACGGGCTTTAGGGTTAGGATGTAGGATTTAGGTCCGGGACGTAGGATTTAGGGGGATTTGGGATTAGGCTTCGGGATTTCGGGTGCAGGGTTCCGGTTTCAGGAAAACACGATGGAAAAGAACATGGAGAATGACATGGTGTGCAGAGGGTTTTGGTAAAGGGAACCTCACAACTAAGGGCCCCACTAAAGTCTTCTAATCGTTCCGGCGTCCCCAAACTGCTCTCAACATTTGCACACTAATGTCACGCACTACAAAAGCAAATACAGAGAATTTGAAGAGCTGTTGCAGCTGTATACCAGCATTGCAGGGATTCCTCGGTGTCTGGCTTGCGAGGACATTGGCGAAATCAGGAAAAAATGTTTTACAGTAGCTTATCTGCAAGTCCCTAATTCCCTTTTTGGAGTATAAGGGCCAATATACTCTGCTGTAAACTCTGCCTAAACCCTAAACCCTATATGACCCCATTATAGTAGTTTCCATTGTCTTTTCCAGTATCCCTGTAGTCTTTTCCCGTGATTGAACGCAGGGTAGAGCCGCCGAAGAATGGTTTGCAGAGGTCTCTTAATGTAGACCCACGATAAATAAACCCCTTCATTTTAAGGGCCTAGATAAAAGGAACCCTAATATAATCCCTATTAACCGCAGGGGTTTTTGAATCCAGGGGTCTGGGTTATACTGCAAGAGAAAATGGGCATCCGTTGATGCGTATTCACTTCGGTTAGTTCAAGGTCCTACTACCCCTTCAAGGTTCTTAAGCCCCAAGCATCGAGGTAGAAACCACAAATTTCAACCCCTAGACCCGAAATCCCCTAAGCCTAAACCCTAAGGCCTACATCACTACACCGTAAACTGGAAATCCAGGAAGACATCTATTTCAACAATTTGGCTTTTGCAATGAAGGATTTCTCGTGTAGCGTTTCGGGCTGAAGTGCTAGGGCTTAAAGTTTGGGTTTGAAGCTTTGGGGTCTAGGGTTTAGGGTTAGAAGGCTTAGGGTTTAGTTGAAGATTTAGGGCTTTTGGTTTGGGGCATAGGATTTCGCACTTCAGATTTAGGGTTCCCCAGGATGCATGAAGATCGTCTACCAAACCCCTGAGTCCTAACCTCCTAAACCGTAAGCCCTAAACCCCTAAAACAAAACCCTAAATTCCTAAACCCCTAAACCCTAAACGCCCAAAACCAGTAAATCCCTAATTCCCAAACTCTAAACCCCAAACTAAACTACCTCAAATAAACGGGGGTCTGGGCTTATGCCATGCAGCTTAACCTGTCCAACCAGGGGACACCCCCAGCTGGGTAGTTACCAGGTGGGTCATACAGTGGCATACGGGTATACATTAGGATGTATAGGAGTTATTTAGGGCTTATGGAGTTGAGGTTTTCGGGTTTAAGGTTTAGGGTTTCAGGAGGGTAGTTACCAGGCGGGTACCCCCATACAAGTATGGCTCGTACAAGGCTAATCTTGCAATCCTAAACCCTCAACCCTAAAGCCTAAACCCTAAACCCTAAACCCTATTGTAATTTAAGGGTACCCACCTGATAACTACCCATCGAGAGGTTTCTTTGTTTTAAAACCTAAGCCCTAAAGCCATAACCATGGGCCTTGGCTATGGGCCTCTAGCTGTTTCCCGGATCGTGGCTACGGGCCCCTTTAAAAGTAGAAAACTTCCTGGGATCATATGAGCTATAGTCTAAACTCCTTAAAAGGGGGTTATATAGGCGGTTTTGGGTCTAAACTCCTTCAAGGGGGTTATATAAGGGATTATAACGGGAGCGTTATAGGGATGATAAAGGGGGTTGCCAGGAGTTTAGACTATAGGTCACATAGTTGCACTTGCTGTACTGTGTCGGGATGAAGATTGTCAGGAGGGTTGGCTACTGGGATTCTGTAGAGGCCTGATTAGATGCCAATACCCGGTAATCCCAAAGCCCTAACCCCTACACCTTAAAAGGCGCTGGCCGAACAAGTTGCGCCCCAAGGCGCTTCACCTGACCCTGTAAACCCTAAACCCCAAACCCAACTCAAAACTCAAAACTAGTAAGGCCCGACAGCCTGAAGCTAGGATGCACGAAGGGGCCCTTTCAAGAGGATATGGGGATTATGTCGGTGTATAGAGGGATGTATAGAGGTGGGGTGTCCGAAAATTAGGGGTTGAAGTGTTCGGGTGCCTATGAGGATGAGCGTATTTTGGGGTTACATTGGGGCGGCCCCTGTTTATGGAAGCTACCTCATGTAGCACCATATGCTTCCATTCATGAATCTTTATAAGTGGTTTACAAGTCGGATGCCGGGTTTAGGGTTTAGGGTTTGGAAAATATCTAGACTACAGGGCGCTGTCAAAAGTGTGTGGTCCTGGCTGGGACGCCTGTATAATACCGGGGATGCAAAATAGCACTATGATGTCGACTGTGTTCTAAGCCTCCGTAGGAATGACGCTAAGTGAAACTACCTGGTGTACGAACCATAGGACCCCTAATTTTGAGCGATGCCCCCGGTGAGTATAAATTTTTGCTTGAACCTTAGACTTAGACCTTAAAGCTACAAGCATACCTCAAGCCCAAGCACTCAGAACCTGCACCCGAATCCTTACGCTCCATACCATAGCCCCTACACCTAAACCCTAAAACCCAATACCCAAGCAATGGCGTTATTTAGGAACTAGTTTGTGGAGCCCAATACAAACTCTTCATATTTGATTGTAATTTCCAGATATCCTCAAACCCCTACGGGCACTCGGTTTTGAATCCCTAAACCTTATACCTACCTTATATGGCCACGCGTGTCTATGTGTATATGTTAGTTTTCAAATATACGGGGACCCTAGTGTAGACTCCCCAAAAAATGCTATCGGTACTATCCTTGCTATAGGGACGCCCAAAATAGTAGACTTAATTTGAGGATTTTAGGAAACCCCTCTCTCTCTCTCTCTCTCTCTCTCTCTCTCTTTCTCTCTATATAGAAATGTATGCATATCCGAAAAGCCGAAATGCCTTCGGAAACAAGCCAGCTGGTCTCCTGGGTTGGGAAGCCCCAAACCCTAAATCCCAAAAACCATAAGCCCCAAACTCTAGAACCCCAAATCCCAAACCCCAAATCCCAAACCCTAAACCCTAAACCCTAAACCCTAAACCCCAAATCCCAAACCCTAAATCCTAAACCCTAAACCCTAAATCCTAAACCCTACCTCGAGAAATCCTGGACCCTACATCAGCCCACAGTCATTCACTACTACTCAAAATCCCCGAAGGGATCCAACAAATCGAGGCAATGAGAAAGACCGCAGTACTACATTGGGGAAATGAGGGGGATTATTGGATCCTAAATCCTAAGCCCTAATCCCTAGACCCTGAAATCCAAACCCTGATCCCTAAACCCTAGTCCTTAAGCAATAAACCCTAAAACCTAACACCTACATCCTATACATTAAGTTGGGCCCCCACCCACTAATAGTGACCACAAGTGGTAACGGTAATTATATTAGGGTCCTTATATATTCCTAGCATACCACCATTAGTGGGTGGGGGCCCAACCCAAACCCAACCTATACAACCTTACGGGATCCTTTTTTTTTTTTTTGAAAAAATAAATCCTATGTTTGATTTCATTGCCAGGTCTGGGAGCTAAGGGCACAGTGGCCTGGCTGGAGTGCTTTGCTTTTACAGGGGTTTAGGGTTTAGGGTTGGGGGTTTAGGGTTGAGGGTTGGGGGTTTAGGGTTTAGGGTTGAGGGTTGGGGGTGTAGGGTTTAGGGTTGAGGGTTGGGGGTTTAGGGTTTAGGGCTGGGTTTAGGGTTGAGGGTTTAGGGTTTCCTTGGTGGGTTATGTGGAAGATATATCGTGGATAAATAGGGTCAAAAGGGTTGATGGCTTAGGATTCAGGATGTTGGGAGGTTTTGGAGTTAGGGTGTGGGGTGTAGGGTTTAGGTTTGGGGTTTAAGTTTGAGGGCCGGAGGGTTGTTGAGGGATTGGGAATTCAGCCACCTTGAGGTGTCTTTCAGGGGGATTTTGAGACCCCTAAACCCTAAACCCTAAGCCCCTAAACCCTAAGACCCTAACCCTAAACCCCTAACCCTAAGAGAAAGGATGGAGCCTTTACCCTGAACCCAAAACCCTAGATCCTAGACCCTAAACCTGACGTGTGGTTGTTTCCCTATGTAGACCCAACATGCAATAATCCCCTTTTTCTTATGGGGATCCCCAAAAGGGGTAACGCGAACTTTGGGAACCCCAACCCCTAAGCCCTAAATCCAATAATCCCCTATAACCCTTTTAAGCCCCTGCCTCGGTGTTCTACTTTATCTTGCTGCCTTTTGCTGTTTCATTCTCAGCCTTCGCTCTTGGCAATTTTAGTTCTTCGGGATCTCTTTCTGCTTCTTGCAGGCTGCTTCTTGCTTTCAGCCTGCTGCTCTCCGCTTCTAGCTTTCTAAGGCTTAGGGTTCAGGGTAACTACTTTCTTGGCTTCTTCCTACCATTGTTGCTGAAGCCTGTACTTCTCGTATCAGGTTGCTTTCCCTGCATTTCCTTGCCATTATCCATCTATCGATGCTTGCACAGATTTAGTCATTACTCTATGGCCGCTTGTATTATAAGGTACCCTAGACCCTAAACCCTAAACCCTAACCCTAAACCCTAAACCCTAAACCCTAATTAGGATTAAGGACTTCTGGTTTAGGGCTCAGCTTAGGCTCCAGGATTTCGGTTTTTTTGGGGCTGAGGGGTCGAAGCTCGGGAATGGTTGTTGAGGGTTTAGAGTTTAGGGTTTAGGGTTTAGGGTCTATGGGATGGTGGTTTAGGTGGTGATGGTTTAGGGTTCAGGGGATGGTGATTTGGAGGATAGCGGTTCAGGGTTGAGTGGTTTAGGGTTCGCGGCTACCCTAGACCTCAAACCCTCATAAGGTATCCTCGGTTTAGTGTTTATTGGTTCGCGGTTTCTCAAGATTCCTTTTCAGGGCTTTCGAGGTTTATAGACGGAGATTGGAGGATGTAAAGAAACTTGGGATTTGGGATTGCGGTCAAGGGATCTGGGTTTGGGATTAGGGTTTAGACCTCAGGGTTTTCGGGGTTCTGGTGTAGGCCTTTTTAATAAGGTTATGCAAATTGCAGCCAAATGATTGTTTGCTGTTTTTGGGTCCCTATCCCTTAGCCCAAACCCCTGAACTCTAGTCCCTAAACCCAAGCCCCTAAACTTTAAACCCTTGACCTCACGCATTATGTATCTGGCTCTCATGACGAGTCTTGTGCAACTTGTCATATACCGCTTAGCATTACCTTCTTCGCGTTGCCAGTATCAATATTGTTCTTCTTGCGTCTTTTGCGAGTGTTACTATTTGGTTATTTTAGCGACTATTGTACTTTGATTGTTATTATTGCAGCAACTGTTGTTAATTTTTGTGAATAGTTACTAACTTATATGGTGCTCAGTATCATCGCAACTATTGCCAGTATTCTTTACATCTATTACTTTCTCTGCTATTCTTGTTGTTATTTCTATCGTAAGATTATGAAGCGCGCGATGTTGTCTGATGCGTGTGCCAGTGTGCCTTGACGGTGAACAAAACAGCAGACGGGCAGCCAGCAGTAGCCTTCTGACTCGTTTGTGTGCAAACTGTTGCCGTCTTGAGAAATGCCCCGCCAAAGGTGCAGGCAGATGAGGCATCAGTTCCTTGTTCGGAAGTTATGTTGAGTCGAATACATTGGTGACTTGGTCAATGGCTGTGCGCGAAACCCACGTCCTCAGAACAGGCTAGGGCTGCCGGTCTGTTGAATATGCATCTTCCTACACATGCGTTTGTGTACACGTGTTCTGCTTCGTCACCTTGAAGTTGTTTTGGCGGTAATGGTGCTGGCGGCTGCGCTGGTGCTCGTGGGTGCTGGGAGTGCTGGGGCTGTGAGGCTGGGAGAGGCGCTGAGAGGTTCTGGGGTTTGGGGGTTTCCGCTACTAGATGCTGTTGGCGGCAAGGCTTGATTGTGGCGATGTTTGGAGGATGAGATGTGGAGCAAGAGGTGGAGGAGGCGGAGGCTATTGAAGCTGCAGTCTAAATGGTAATGACCTGGTCTAGTGCAGTGGCGTGGCTGCGCAGCCGCAATGCGGACTTTTGGAGTTGATTGACGTCCATGTTGCATTGTAATGTCAGGACGCAAGTCACCCGAACCCATGTGCGGTGACCAGTCATGTCTTGCATGAGCAGTTGGGTGGCCTTACCGGCTATTATAGCCCACAGAATTTACTTTATCCCGCTCCAGAAAGAAGAAAGACAACCTTGAATCCGCAAGCACCCAGGCCCTGAACTTAAGCCTCGAACTCTACAGCTTCAATCCTACATGGAAAGCACGGTAAAGACCTAACCTTAATACTTTAAGTCTCCCTGAGGTTGGATGGCCTCACACTTCAAAAGAAGAAAATGGAGGAGGAGACCTTCACTATCTTCAGGTTCAGGTTCAGGGTTGAGGAGCTTTGAGTTCAGCACTCAGAGTTTGAGTTGTTCCTTGACGTTCTTGTGTTTTTTCGGCTTAGCGTTACCAAGACAAGCTTTACATCCTTAACCCTAAACTTTGAACCCCTCAATCCGGAATGTTAAGCTTCAAATGGAATTCAGAACCTTTTTTAATCGTCAAGCTATTAGACCCCTCCCAAGCTTTGATTCTCACCCCGCAGTCTTCAGCTCTGAACCCTATCCCAGGGTTCAAGCCTCATAGTTTATGGATGTTTAGGTGTCGTGTTGTAAGTGATTAGAGGTTTTGGTAACCCCAACAGGCAAGCAAAGGACCCTACGACTATCATGTTCGTATGACTCTTGTAAGGTCCTTTTTAGAGGCGTTGGGGTAACCAAAACCTCGTATACGAAGGCTCAAGGCTTATGGTTAAGGGATGTTTCTTAGGTGGACCGCCCCTGAAATAGTGACCATTAGGGCCTTATTATATTCCCAATATACAACTATTATAGCGTGGGGGGTCCTCCTAAGATGTTTCGGGTGTTGCGGTAGGGTTTGGGGCAGAACCGAATCCCGGAAAGCGAGTCCCCAAGTGTAGACAGCCTTATATCGATCTGTAGTGTTTGAGGTCTAGGGTTAAGGCTTAAGCCCGCCTTCAATCTGTCCATTCTAGTTTATTCACCGCAAATGCTTTCCCCAGACGTCCAAACACATAGCATTTTTCGTGTGCCTCTCACGCATCGTCCCCAAACCTTAGTCACGGGTATGCACTAGGGCTGTTGCCCCAAAACCCTGTCAAAGGAGCCCCCTTCATTGCAGAAGGTTCCTGAACTCGCGAGCTGCAAGCTAGAATCTTGAACGGCTTTGGGTTTAGGGTTGAGGATTTCGGGTGTAGGGCTTAGGCCCTCAAACCCCCAATCCTTCACTCTGAATCCTTAAGCTTTCAGTCCCGAACCCTCAACCCTAACCCCATGGTCCCCCGTAAGTAGATAGAATATGGGGTACATGGGGATGTTATTATAATATACTCCAAGCCATATTCTATCTACTCACGGGGGAGCATAACCCTAGTCCCTAAACCCTACCCCCCTTCCCCCCCAAAAACTTAAGCGGGGTGCTGTTGAGGGAAACCGAGTATAGGGGGTGGTAGGGGAACCCATGATACACTCAAACTTAATCCCTAGTCCCGAACCCAGGAGGCATTCGAACCAGCAGGGCAGACAAATGATCAAAAATATACCTTCAACCTGAAACCCTGAACCCTAAACCCTAAACCCTAACCTTCGGGTGCACTGAATGTCTTAACAGGCTGAGGAGAGGCAACCAGCAAAAAATGCCGGTGGCGCCAAGGCCGACGTGGTTAGACCTGCTTAGAGTTTAAGGTTCTCGGATTTCAGGGCTCAAGGGTGTGTAAGTGTCTCGGGTTTCGGGGTTGGAATTTGTGGGTTTGGTGTTTTGAGGGGGGTTTTGGTTTAGGATTTAAGGTCTAGGGCCGGGTTGCTGAGCTTACGCGGTGATGGCATGGATTAGGGTTTAGGGTTCAGTATGGTGGTTGGTTATGATTCTCGTGAAGCACAGAAACCCAACAACTGCCATGTTCCCAGACCCCCGGGCGGATCTAGAAAGTAGAACCCTCTTGAGGGATGCTAGAAATTACCCAATAGTAGTATAGGGTACCATATTGGGGATTCTACTTTCTAGATCCTCCCAGCCCTAAACCCTAAACCCTAAACCCTAAACCCTAGACCCTAAACCCTAAACCCTAAAACCCTAAACCCTAAACCCTAAACCTTCTATAGAGACCGGGAAGCTGGACCCTAAATCCTAAAGATCACTTGAGCCATAGTCTAAACTCCTTAAAGGGGATTATATAGGGGATTATATAGGGGACTATTAAAGGGGTTATTAAGGGTGATGCTAGGAGTTTAGACTATAGCTCACTTTCCAGCGACGATGGGTTGATTTTCGGTGCCTCTTCCGGTGGTTCAGTAGCCTCGCTTGGTGCGGTTACATTCTGCTCGGCTGTATCGAATGAATCTCCGAAAGACGTCATGACTAATCTAAAAGCCTACGCACTTGCCAATATTATGATCCCATTTCCTTGTACAATTAAGTTATAGGATACCTGAAACAGACCTCAACATGAGATGTATTAGTAACTATATATATATACTACAGTACCACCATGAAGAAGGGCAAATACAGCATGGAGTTCACGGAGCGAGAATTTAAGGTCAATGTGGGTTTAGGATTTCGGACGTAGGGCAGGGATTTCAGCACGTGTATTTCTTGACCTAAACCCTAAACCCTAAATCCTAAGCCCCAAAGTGCATCCAAGGCCTTGAACCCCAACTCCTCAATGGATCCGATTTACAGGAGTGATAAGTATACTTACAAAGTCCCCTGACCCTGCAAGTAGAGAACTACCAATATTGTGATTCCGTTAAGGGTAGTTCGTTTCCCACATTATGGTACCTACCCAATATACCCCTATATACCCTTATATACCCCTATATATCCCTAAAGGTAGGTAGGGCGTTGCTGAAGAGCACAAAGTTCTTGTGCCTTGGGATGTTCTTAACCCCACAAGGGAGAATGAGATGGGGATACCATTTTGAGGGTCCCCTTAATAAGGATTTGGGGTTCTATATCAGGGTCCCCCTATTTTGGGAAAAAGCCATACATAACATGGAAAGTGTGTCTACATCCGGGGTTTAGGCGCCTCAAAACGGATTCGTGCACCGCCTCTAACAATCAAGCTTCGACCACCTATGTCACGACGTGGCAGATGTTGCCAATACAGTGTCACATATACTCATATGCGGATGTGTACATGTGTATATACGTATACATACAAGTGCATATGATGGGAGTATACTGTATATTATGAATAGGTGTTTTCTTCTTTTTCTGTTGGTTGAGTTTCCTGGCTGCTGCGAGTGTCTGAACTAGATGCACCTAAATAGACAACCGGGAAGGAGGTGCTTTGGGGTTTCGCGTATACCTTCTTCTGATGCTCCCAATACTTAGAAGCCTAAACCCCAAAACCCTGAACCCTAAATAGTAGGTTGCATTTTCTTTTCCATTGTCCCACTATTATAAGCCCTAAACCCAAAAGTCTTAGCTAGGGTCTGTAGGATACCCCGCTCCAAACAAGGCGGAGCCCCAAAGTCGCCTTAGTGATTATACAAGGAGCATTGGGACATCAGAGGCCTAAGCCCTACACCAAGCGGTTTAGGGATGTAGGGTTGTAGTATCAGCAGTAGTATGCTTTAGAGTTTAGGATTTAGGGTTGTAGTATCAGCAGTAGTATGGTTTAGGGTTTAGGATTTAGGGTTGCTGGTGGCGAGCTTGGTACAAAATCCTGGTACCCTAGGCTAAGCAGAACCCTAGACATGTATAGGGAATTGTGGGGCTCTTTAGTAGGAGATATAAAGGAATGTTGTGAGAAACTTACACATGATGAGCGTGCTTTTTCCAGGGTCTCAAGGCCTATGTGTGAAGCGTCTGGAGCCGCAGGGGTGGATGATGGTGCATACATGTGAGGCATATGACGGGTTCTTTACAATATGAGTCATGATTCATGCCCCTAGAATACCGTTGATGGAAGAAATCTTGCACCATCTAGTGCCATAGACTACTGTATTTAACTACGCCCTAAACCCTAGACCAAAAAAAACTACAGGGTTTTAGTATCATCCTCGTTAGAATAATTGCAGTTACTTTTCTATTATCATGTAATTCTTAGGACTCCGGGAACCTAGGGCAGTGAAGGCCTTCTTGCGCCAGCCGTATTTTCGGACCATTTACCCCCACCCGGGACCCCCGATGTTGCGCGTGCTTGCCCGGCCTCTGGTTAGCAGGGAATAAAGGCATGGATAAGAAAAGGGAAATTACCGTAATGGGTTATATAAGGACTGCTATAAGGATCCATGCCTTCATTCCTAGCTAACCAAAAGCCAGTTACCAGGGTGAAGCGTTTTGGATTTAGGTCCCCCTGGACCCTATACTTGGAGGGTCAGGGAGACTTAGTTTGCACACCTATAGCCCCTGTAAGCCGCATAGTAGCCGCAGTTAGCCCCATAACCTACTTACATAGCTCCCCCTATCCCTGAACCCTGAACCCCGCAGAATATAGTAGATTCCGATAATTCCTATAGTTGCCAAATCCCTACTTACTGAGTTCCGCCTCACCCTGATCTACTTTCAGGTTTGTACCCTGAAAAACCACCAACACCCCCCCCCCCTCGCTTCCCCCGAACCAGCCGAAAGTCACCACCTACTTTACTGATGGTTAGAAGGGAAGAAGGGTATATAATCCCTGTATAATCCCTATGTAGTGTACCCCCCGCCCTAAACCCTAAACCCCAAACCCTAAACTCTATCTGTCAGTAAGCTCCCTAACCCCTGAACCCTACTGTAAGCTACACCTTACCAGGTGTCTGCTCAGGGTGCAGCTCGCCTTTCAGAGGCAGAAAGCGCGGGCCACAGACCTGGGCAAAGGGCTTTGTCGATGAAAGTGTTGAGGGCTTAGGGTTTAGGGTAATATAGATTACATAGGGATAATGGAAAAGAAAATGGAAACTACTATAATGGGGTCATATAGGATTTATGGCTGGGGTTTAGTTTTCAGGGTTTAGGGTCAAGGGTTTGGGGTTTAGGGTTAAGGTTGGGGTTTAGGTTTCGGGTTAGGGGTTCAAGGCCATAAAGCCTAGGTTTTGAAACCTGGTTCCTGGAACCTAAGCCGTAGAACCAGCATCATGAATCCTACCCACCCTAAACCCTAAACCCTAAACCCTAAACCCTAAAACCTAAACCCTTGAAATAAAGGTTCTTACATTGCGACCCCCAAAGCGGAGGAGAAAGGCAGATATTTGCGTGGTGAAGGGGTTTAGGGTTTAGCGCGTAAAGTATGGGACATGCATAGTTGGGGATGTAATTAGTACCCTTAGCCCTAAACCCTTAACCTTGCATACTGAAGTAGTTTCCATTTTCTTTCCAGTATCCTCATGTAACTGCTCTTGTATTAACCTACCTGCTAAGACTATTTGTATAGGTCATCGTGAACATCCTTGACCCACTTATCATGGGTTCCTTTATTACCCCCCCTCTATACAACACGGGGATAATTAGGCCTTATCAAGGTTAACTAAGGAAAACCTAAGGCGGGGTAGTAGAAGGCGAAGGGTGTAGTAAGGGAACCCATGAACTTATGGCTAGCATGCCCAAGGTGCCGGGTAAGGTCATTTCTAGTGGCTAACATGAGTGAGGCACCCGTCGGAAGTTTATTTGTCTGAGGATAGCCCTAAACCCTAAATCCTAAATTCTAGACCCTAATCCCTGAACCCTGAATCCTAAACCCTAAGCCCTACATCCTAAACCCTATTGTGTTCCAGCCTAGCCCACGTATGGCCCCTAAATCTATCCCCGCTAGAGAGTCCTAAGCCCCAAACCCCAAATCCGAAACCCTACACCCCAAATCCTAAATACCAAACTCTAAACCCAAATCCTAAACCCAAAACCCTATACCCTAGACCATAAAGGTTTGGATGAGTTGGCTGGAATCGTGGAAGAGCTCCGGTTCGAGAGGGAGAAGGCCTGAGCTTCGAATTTTCGGGTTTAGGATTTGGGGATTGGGGTTAAGGGTTTAGGGCTTGGGGTTTAGGGTTTAGGGTTTGGGGTTCCGAGTTTTGGGTGTAGGGCGTAGGGTTTGGGGTTTAGGGTTGTGGAACCGTGAATCCACGGGGTGCGTGCGCGCCTTTTCTTTAGATAAAGGGGTGGGCACCATTGTGCGCTTGCGCAGCCCAACCGCCCAAATGATTCTCAGTTAGGATTTATTCTTCCTACCCCCTAGCAAGGG
>CAJNIZ010021113.1:45553-58925 GCA_905231905.1 Symbiodinium pilosum
CTAATCCCCAAACCCTAATCCCTCTTCGGAGCCATGGCTCTGCAGCTGCTGCAAGAGTCATGGAGCTGGGTCTTGAGTAGCTGGACAGAAACTGTTGAGGTTTAGGGTTTAGGGTCTGGGTGTTTAGGGATGTAGGGCTGGGGGTTTTGGAGGTTTAGATTTTGGGTTTTAGGGTTTAGGGTTCAGGGCTTAGGTTTTAGTTTTAGGGTTTGGGGTTTAGAGTCTAGAGTCGTAGGCATTCTGCTCAAGGAATGCGTGACGATTGGGCATCAGGGTTTAGGGTTCAGAGTGATGTCGGCCTTTTGCTCAAGGAATACATGGGAATTGGATCCATTTTTGCGAGTCCTTATAAGACGTACTGCTGGCACCCCTACTGCTGGAACCTCATTTGTTGAAATTCCGTGAGCATCTTCCCAACCCCTGCAAAGCCATCTTAGGCCTAAACCCTACAGTAAACCTGAAACCCTCAACCCTAACCCTCAACCCTAAACCCTAAACAAGATGGGGATGATTGCCGCAGGCTCCAGCTTACCAGGCTCGAGGCAGAAGGGCCCCGGAGTTTATTGTAGAGGCCTGAATAATTGGTATTATTATCCTGTCTAATAACCCAGACCCCTGATTAATAAACCCCTTCCCCGTAATAGGGATTATAATGGGGATCCTAATGTTAAGGCCCTTAAAAGGAGGGGTTAATTAATCATGGATCTACATTATCAATCGTCTATAACTAGCTACTATTTATGAACCTTATTCTAATGACCCTAAGCCCTGAAACCCTAAACCCTAAACCCTTCAAGCTAATTTTATGCTTAAGGACTTGGGGGCTTTTTGAAGAGGATTCAGGACGGCGTAAGCGTTCGGGTAAGGTTTAGGGTTTAGGAGTTTAGGGGTCTTGGGCGTAGGGTTTGGGAGTTTAGGATTGGGAGCTTACCGTAAGGCCTATACGTAGTTTCTTTATTGGTGGTAGACGAGAAGCCGTTTACAACAAACCAAGGACAATCACAGAAAGGAACGGCATAGGAGCCTTTAGGTAGCATGTTTTGACTTCAAGGCCTAGGGTCTAGTACGACTAGCCAGCCCATAGCTGATTGTTGCAGTCATCGCTAGCCTTCTTTGAAGAGAGCCTACATGCGTGGCTCATTCCTCCATCATATAAAAAATCAGAGAGTATCACTTTTATCTTGTGGGTGTCCATCGTTCTATAAAATCATTGGTCTTGCCATGTTGCAGCCGATTGCTTGGTAGGACTTCTGCTTGCCCTGCTTGCCTGTACTAGCAAGCAACAATTTAGGTCCTTTAGAGCGTCACAGATTGCTTAGCCCATTCAAGGCTCGGCCAGGTGCAATTTCGGCGTCCTGCGCGCCGCTGTGGCTGCAGTTTTTACTGGTTCCGGAATTTATTCTTTTCGAGTTGATAGGTAGGTTGCTTTCAGGTGTAGTGCGGCTTTGATACGGGAATACATGCACGACCAAGCGCAAATCAAGTTGTGTTGGGTCAAAATACTGAGATTAATAGAAGTGCCTGGACATAGTTCCCTGGATTTTCAAGGAGTTGAGTTCGCGTAAATAAGGGCCCTATGCTTTAAGTATACGTGTTTTCGTGAGCAGCCTCCGAAACCATCAGGGATCCAGCGTTGGCATTCAATACAGGAAACCAAAGCGTAGTCGAAAGATTCGTCTTTTCTTAAGACAGCGTATCTTGCAGCTGCACCCTCGCCATCAAAGAAAGGTGTTATAAAGCTCCGACTGGCACCCAGACATTTGAACATCAACACAAAAACGTCAGAAACCTTAAAAGCTAAACCCTAAAACCCTAAATCTTGAAGCCGCAGTCGAGAACTTCAAGCTTAAAGCCCTCAATCTTTCGGAAGACAGTGTAACCTGACAATTGGCAATCCTCATTTTGCTTGTTCACCCAAACCCAAGACCCCAAACAGAAAGGATAGATGGAGTATAGGGGTTCTGAGTATATTGAGTGTACTTACTAAGTCCGCGCGACCCCGCAAGTATCTCCCTCTCAGGAAGCATCGAACCTTGCATGCATTACCTGTACAGCGTCTGGTTTGTATGGTTGGAGGAGTGTTATTCGCGCTGTCATGGAAGTGCTTTTCATTACATCCTTCTTCAACCAGGGGCCAACCCATTTGGAGCCGAATCCGTTGGATGACGTGAGCTACCCTGAAAACTTAGTCCAGTTGTTCAAGCTTCCATTTTCGGTCTCTTTACATAACCGCCAATAATCGCTGGGTTATATTACCCTCACATGTGACTCAGGTCCTGCACCCTAAGCCCCAGGCCCTAAAACTTAAAGCGTGAGGCTACTGCATGGCCGTCGAGAGCGTTGTTGTTTCGCAGCGCTTGGTGTACGTCTCAGAGACTTGACGACTGATTGGAGTAGTATGTGTAATGGGGATGCTATGGTCCACAATAGAGAGTATATAATGTTACGTCCTCCTAGTATTTTGAAAGAAGAACATTGCGTTGCTTGGCCCAATCACAAAGTAACACTACTCTACTGAGAATGTGGTGTATATGCATATATGTCAAGACATAGGTCCCTTTGCAGGGTCCCTACAGTCATTGCCTGCTTATTTTTAATTAACACTGTGAGCCTTATGTTGGGAACCGAGAGTCTTTACAGTTGTGGGAGATCTCCAGGGTTCCAATTAGCCCAAGGCAGGAAATAGTTATAGACTTTAGGGCCTGATGTAGGTATCAGTTGTATAAGCCCTTAGCCCTAAACCCTGAAGCCCTAAACCCTATCCCTAGGGAATGAGCGGCTGCTCTTGAAGATATTGTGGAAGTTGCGGTTGCCGCCCGCGAGAGTGTGATATCAAACTCCTTGGAGTCGTCAGTATAGGGCCTGATAATGCTACTTATAGAGCCTTGGTGGGGAGTAAGGGAATTTGTTCAATAGGATTTAGGGCCTTTAGGGATTAGGGTTTAGGGTTAGTAGGTGATATGGGAATATATCATATGGGGTTCCTTTATTCCCTACTAAGAACCAGTAAGTATAGTGCCAGATAATGCTAAGGGAAGGCTGCAACCATCGCAGACAAATCTTTACACACAGAGTTCTCTTGTAGGGCCGGCATCGTACCTGTTGCAGCGCTTCATCCAGAGAATATACTTCGCATGGTCTAGCAAACGCTCCAATTGCTCAGTAAGCTTGCCGCAGCTAAACATACCGGAGCCAAAAGACAGATGCAGCGGAAGGTGAAATCGATGGAGCGGATTTCAAGAAACCTCCCTAAACCGAGACCCTAAACCACCCCTCCAAAAAACAGACTAAGCCTCAAGCCTGCAAGTCCACGACCCCAAACTCTAGCGCGTAGGCTACGAAACCCTAAGACCTAAACCCTAGACCCTAAACACTAAACCATACGTAAACCAAAATATTGAACACCAAAACCTTTCTTAAAGCTACACTACCCGGCTACTTCTAGGTAGACCACAACATCCGAAACCAGAAGTGCCCGAGGACGTAAGCATTTCAAGCATTTTTACGACCTGGACCCCAAAGCACCGGCAAGTAGAATACCAGCCGTTTTGACCTATGGTTAGTTTTTTCGGGGCAATTTGTTTGTCTACTTTTGGGTTCAGGTATGCTTCAAACCATACCCGAAAGCACGGTTTAAAATGTTCAGGTTCTTTAGTTCGCACTGTGATCAAGCATGGGTGTCTTTGGTTCTTGAGTTCCAGTCACGACTCTCGAACAACGCTCTTACCATCAGGAGTCCTCTCGGCAGTAGCTCCGAGAAAGGTCCTTCCGAAACACTTCAATTTTGGCTTGACTTCAAGGGGAAGTTTAATTGATGGAGGGCTGTGATTGATACTTAGCCCTGCAAGGGGTATTTGGTGTTGGGGCAATAATTGGGTAATATAGGAGTATATAGGGGCGCATAGGAGTTTGATACTTTGCCCTCGCCCAAGCTCCGTATGACTCGAGTGAAGGAAGTGGCAGATCTTACTGCATCACCGCAGTGGAGCACCACACAATGGAGGCTGCCTGTGCAGCCACTCGGCCCTTAAACTTCATGAAAACTGTCAGCATGACCCTAAACCCTAAACCCCCACCTAAACCTTAAACAAGGCATCCCTGCAGCGCGTCTGCCATGTCTATGTTGGCGTTTTGCTTGTTCTTTGCAGCTCCAAGGAGAAGTTGTCGTAGCAGCAAGTGAAGGATGGTGGGTGGGCCTTTGACCCTAAATTGCTACAACTCTTCTTAGGGGGAGCCCCCATCAAGGTCCCCATGTCTGCATCGTGGTCCCCCTATTCAAGGAAACTACCATACTTCGCACATCACTTGCACCCTCAATGATGCTGAAGAGGTAGCTTGCTTTGATTGCGTGAAGATGCCTGAAGTGAATGTTCCCAGCATGCCGCCTCTCCAGATCACGCTTGTCTTCTGAGGCAAATAGTTCCCTAGGGATCCATGTATACAAATAATCCCTACATTTGGCCCCAAAGTCTGTAAATATTACGTACATCCGGCTATTTGGATCCCTTGCCCCAACAGTAACCCAGACGAGGAAAGGACCCTAAACCCTAAACCCTAAACCCTAAACCCTAAACCGTCTAACCCAGACGAGGAAAGGGCAGGTTGCCAAGATCTGCATCCGCTTCTATGCCATCACGGAGGCGGCAGCAGACCGCCGCATGATCTTGGCCTCTCTGACAGCAGTATATGGGGGTTTCCCAAAATTAGGGGTACCTTTTTGGGGGTCCCCCTAATAAGGACTATAGTATTTTGGGGTCTATTTCCTCGGCTCACGGGGATGTTATATCGTAGTTTCCGTGAATACAGGCAATTGATTAGAGACCCGACTACGCGATAATCCTGATTATGACGAGCCCCCAAGAGCGATTGTGTGGAACCCCTCAGCCCTACATACATACATGCATACATGCATACATGCATACATGCATACATGCATACATGCAGACATGAATGCATGCATACATACATGTACGTATATACAGAATTCCCCCACGCAGCTGGCTATGGGGAGCTGGGGGTGGTTTAGGGTTTAGGGTACCCTTATTCAAGCTTTACTCCAAAGGGTCCATGTAACTATTTGGTAGATACTTGGGCCTTAAAGTAAGTATATGGGAACACCCCTTCGGGCCTGAGTATATACCATGTACCTACATGGACCCTTTTGGTACTTAACCCTCATATTTAGTACAAGACAGCCCCTTAAACCCTAAACCCTAAACCCTAAACCCTACCCCCCTCCCTTACCCGTCTCCAAAGCGCCTGATGAGCTTAGGAAACTGGCACTCCACTTTCTTCATGCTCGTTTGCCGTAGCTGACACTATAGTCAAGGAGGCGCCTCTAGACTCTTTAGGGTTTAGGGGTTTAGGGTTTAGGGCCCTATTTTGGAGTTCAGGAGTAAGGGTTTAGGGGATGGGGTCTAGGGCTTCTTAAGCTACACTCGCCGGATGAAGGGGACGTAGTAGGGGACTTCGTAACCAATAGAAAAGAAAGTGGAAAGTACCATATCGTAATATTGTTTATAGGGTCGAGGGTTTAGGGTCGGCGGGACTTAGAAAGAATTTTAAGTACACTTATAGCCCCTCTAAGCCACATAAGTAAGTTGTCCCCATGTTTCACCTAATGTAGACCCATGATTAGCAAACCCAGTCCCCTTGATAGGGATTATAATAGGGATCCTAAAATTAAGGCCCTTGAAAGCAGGGGGCTTACTAATCATGAGTCTGCATTATCCCCATGTTTCACCAAATTATAGGGTCCCCCTGACCCTCCAAGTAAACCAACCTGGTAATCCGTGGCTTCCAGGTTTTACATTCCCAGGGACCCCAGTAAGGGTTTAGGGTTGAGGCTTCAGGGTTTAGGGTATAGGGTTTGAAGATTTAAACGGCGGGCAGGCAAGGTCTGCTGCTTCGAAGGGAACATCTAGTGGTCCCAGTTCGGTGATATAGCGTTATATATACTTATGCAAGGATATACGGACATACAGGGTGTGTAGTTCTTCTCCAAGCACTAAGGTGTTTGTAGCATATACAACGAGGACTGTAGTATCTTGGGTTCTATATTGGACTCCCGTCTTTACGGAAAGTACCATGTCCACATGTTGCTCCATGCACCGTGCTGCGCTGAGGTCTTTAGCATGCATTGAACACATTCTGCTTTGGGTCTGCGAGCGCGTTCGACAAGTACTCATACGAAAAATGCTTCCTACAATGCTGACTATGCTGGGCGTTGCTACACCTGAAACTCCTTCAGGGACTTTCAGACGGGCGCAACGTGTGAGATGCTAGCAGTCCGCATCAAGATGCACGCGGATCTCGACAGTATTGAAAGGCCTCTGCAAGTTCATATTCTCGATCTCCTCGTCACTCGAGATCGTGGGTGCATTCTTTCATTGACCGTGCAGCCATCCAAGCGATTCAACGCCTCCTGCAAGCATCCTGGGGAAACTGTCATCCTGGATTTTGCAGTAGAATGCTCCAGGACCGTTGTGGATTTACTTCAGGTGATTTGTTGAGAGTGAACGGAGTGTTGTCGCCTCAAACACAGCACTCCCGAAAGGAAACCCCAACCAACCACCAAAAAAAGGACCCTTTGAAAGGTCTGCATTCTGGTGGTTGGGTAGAAAAAGGCTGTGAGTCTCTTCCATCCTGGCATCCACAAGATGGGGTACCGGGTACCAGGGAGCTGGAAGCATAAATTCCTAGTATGCGGAACAGGGATACAATGTTCCTGAATAGAGAGTATCTTCCTTTTGGGTTTAGCATTTTACAAGAGGTGTTCAAACCCCCCCCCCCTTCGCCCCCAGTTTTTCCTTGCCCCACCCACCCACCCCCATTATCAGCGGCAGACAACCTAAAACGTGTCCTCCACTCATGACCATGAGGGCAGTATCCCTGGGGCTCCAAATTCAAAAATATGAGATACATATGGCCCAAAACTACCTAAACCGTAAAACCTAAACCCCTAAGCCCTCAACCCTATGATCCCTAAACCCTTTTGTCCTAGTGTCCTTAAACACTAAACCCTGTTTATAGTACCCACACGGAGCCTTAGGGTATTTCAACATCGGCCCAGGCAGTTTCAGGAGCTGCGCACCTAGGATCGTCTCAAAAACAGCCTTGTATGATCCCCAAAAAGAGGTCTAGGATGGTTTAGGGTTTAGGGATGTAGGTTTGAGGGGTGTTGGGGTTTTGGGGTTAGGGTTTAGAGGGACATGATGAGGATCCCCAAGAAAGACCTCCAGAATATCTTATCACTTACTGGTGGTTCATGTTGCACTCTTTTTTGGCCAAGGGACTCTCTTCAATGAGTTTGTACCCCCGCGTTAAAAAGAGTTTCGGACTATTATTTCACGACTGTCTTTATTGTGTTTTGGTTTTGGGCACCTAACTGACTCCAGAACATCCCCTTTCGAGTTATTCCCAGGGCCTCCCAGGGCCCTCAGTACCGTAGGAGCTTTATTGAGGACGCTAATTTTCTGGAAGCCCTGTTGTTGCCCGGGGGTCCTTGCTAAACAGAGTGCAACATGAGTAGGGAACGAGTGAATATGGGGTTTCCCAAAAGTGGGAATCCCTTTTTGGGGGTCCCCATAGTACGGACTTATAGTATGCTGGCGTCTATGTTGCGGTCCCCCTATTTTGGGAAACTATCATATGTTACATAGGAATTGTATAAGCGTGATATTCACTTGTTCATCATTCTCTGTTTTCCACCAGTAAAGTAACATTCGCGGGACGTTATGATGTTTTGTTTAGAATCCTCGCATTGTATAGAATCACCCTCCCCCAAACTAGCACAAACCCCCAAGCAAGAGACAGTAGCCTCTGTAGGCCCCCTTTTCAGGGTTTCCTGTTAGGATGAGGAGTATCCTAAGGGTCCCTAGAATACCCCTAAACCCTAAACCCTACACCCGGCATCAGACCCATACACCCCTAAACCCTAATCCCTAATCCTAAACCCTGAACAGGTCCTCTCTGGCCCACAACTGCGCTCCTTTCCCTTGTATGCGGCTTCGACTGGCTCCTCCATGCATTAAAAAAACAATGGGCTGATAGGTTCAGTATTAAGGGGTTGGATCTGGGTTTAGGAGTTATTGTTTCGGGTTTTGGGAACTTAGAATTTTTGGTCGAGTGATTCGGGTTTAGGGTTGTCGCTTGCAAATTGGCAGGTTGCTACACGCCTGGGAAACTCAAAGTGATTCAGAATGAGGCGTCTGGGGCTTGGAGGCTCCTCTAGAGCTTGCTTACCTCTAGGCAGCAGGGATTGAAGGGACGAATAACAACGTGTAAGTTACTACATTATTTTAGGGTTACAACGTGGATAACCAGAGGTAAGGGATATCCCTAGGACATCGTGCTGCAGATGCAGGCATTGCTTCTACATGGTGTTTTCCCTGACTAAGGAGTCCCTTTTGAATGCCTACTACAAGGACCCCAGTATTGATCTTGTTTTGTACGCGGTTTAGGGTTTAGGGTTTAGGACGACCCATGTTGTTGAAAAGCCCACATCATCTTTTCGGACGTTTTGGAGCCAAGCGGTCTGGAACCCCTGATGCGCTGGATACGAAGAATCCTGCATGACCCTAAGTATCATATACCTTAAAAATTCTGGTACTATAGTATATTAAGGTCATGCAGGGTTTTTAGTATCAACAGTAGCATGGCACTTTCACCCCTAGACCCGACAGGAAAACATCAACCCTAACCCCTTGTCAACCATGAACCGAAGCTCCAAACACAAATCCTTATGAATCGCTAGAGCTTCAAAAGGGCCCCTACAAAAACCCTTGTAAATTTTAAGCCCAGACCCCTGAGAGGGTATTCAAGGTAGATTCCTCCCAAGGGTTCATAGAATCCCATAGTAGTAAAAGGGGGCTCTATCTCGGAACCCTAGCCCCCTAAACCCTAATCCCTAGACCCTAATCCCTAAACCCTAACCCCCCTAAACCCTAAACCCTAAACCCCTAAACCCTAAACCCTAATCCCTAGACCCTAACCCCTTAGCCCTAAACCCTTAGCCCCTGTGCAGAACCGTTTCTGTTATCCTTGTGGCCTTGGAGCGGCACTCCAGGATGAAGCGACCCTTTTACTGTAGGCGCCCGAAAAGGTCAGAATAGGGGGGAGGGCAATGGGGTTTAGGGTTTAGGGGTTTAGGGGTTTAGGGTTTAGGGCAATGGGGTTTAGGGTTTAGGGTTGGTTAGGGTTCAGGGCGTTAGGGTTCAGGTTTTAGGGGTTCACCCCCCACTCTCTCTCTCTTAACCACAAGTAAGTTTAGGCTTGAAGGAGCAAGCTTTTTCGCACTTCATGTAACCCCGCTACCCACGACTCGGATCCCTCCCCTATTTTCTTTAAAGCCCCTCAACCCCCTTGTATTGCATATGACCAATGTATGATGTGTACCTGCATGGGGATATGTAAGCTCAGAGGCATGTGGGGAGTTTTAGTATCAAGGGCATGGTTCCTGGGATGTGGCCATATATAGCCGCATATAACGCTAATGTCCAATCCATCTTCCGCATCCTTTTCCATTCGATGTTCCACTATACGCGGCTAGTGCTGGGGGTTTTAGTGGCACCCTAAATTCAAAACCCTAAACCTAAGCCCCTCCACCCTTCAC
This sequence comes from Symbiodinium pilosum, assembly GCA_905231905.1. Classification (NCBI taxonomy): domain Eukaryota; class Dinophyceae; order Suessiales; family Symbiodiniaceae; genus Symbiodinium; species Symbiodinium pilosum. The sequence continues at coordinate 55,167 of CAJNIZ010021113.1, forward strand.
TCTTGACCCTAAAGCCTAACCTCTAAATCCTAGGCCGTATTAGCGGGATAGGATTCCTCATCGTAATCCCGACGTCCTGGCCGGCAGCTTCCCACAAACACACGGTTGAGGGTTTAGGGTTGAGGAGTCCAGGGCTTTAGGGGTTGAGGATCAGGGGGTTGAAGGTGCGAGGGTTAAGCATTTAAGGGGCTTAGGTTCAAGGTTTATGAGGTATGTTTTTTGTGTTTGGTGTTATGGTGACTGTAGGTAGGCTTCTGTATGAAGATTGGTGGATTTAAATGTTTGGTGTCCAATGTAGCGGACCATGAATTTAAGAGGCTACGAAATTATGTACCCAAATCCCCAGGCATTCGAGCATCAAACCCTAAACCCTAAACCCTGGGGTCCTAGGTAGAGCAAGATTTCCTCCGTCACCATCTCCCCCGGCTACGGCGGTGCTGAGGAAAAGCGAGAAAGTCTCCAGGTCGCTGCATGACATCGCGCTGAATGAGGGAAGGCCGAGAGTAGGGTTTACAGCCTCAGGTTGAAGGCTCATGGGCTGGTATATAATCCCCCTTAAGTAGATAGAATTATAGGGGTCATATAGGGATAATGGAAAAGAAAATGGAAACTACTGTTTAGGGTTTGGGGTTTAGGGTCCCCCTTAAGTAGATAGAATATGGCTTTGGGAATGTTATGCTAAGATCCCCATATAGCCCATATTCTATCTACTTAAGGGGGAGCTATAGGAGTTTCGTGGATGGAGGTTACCCTTGTTATGGGAGTTTAGGTTTTGAAGTGCTTGGTAGGGAATGAGGGGCAGTGGCCTCTTCGAAATACGGCTCGGGGAATCAGGGTAACTACGATTGGTTTAGGGTTTAGGAGTTTGGGTTTAGGGTTTAGGGTTTAGGGTTTAGGGTTCGTGCTGGACTGGCGAGCAAGTATAGTCCCCCTTAAGTAGATAGAATATGGGGTATATGGGGATCTTACTATAGTATAGCCAAAGCCATATTCTATCTACTTAAGGGGGGACTATAGGTAGAAGCGTTGCATCACTCAGGACCTCCAACAAATCGTAGCTCCTACGGTAGTACCCAATTGGGAGAATGGAAAAGGAAATGGACACTACTATAGTATAGGGGTTATATAGGGATAATGGAAAAGAAAATGGAAACTACTTGGCAGGTATGGGTTTAGGGTAGAAGTTCCTCCAAAGAGAGGTACAGGGTACTCTTTGAGGATCGAGCTAAAGGTTGGCCTTTACGAAGCTACATAGGGCTTTGCAGTTGACTGCTTGGTGATTCAGGCAGAGCTTTTTTCGTTGCAGGGTGCTTCTTGGGCATATTCAGAAATCAGCTGGCGATCTCCATATAATCGGCATTGTAGGCTTTAGTGTTGAGGTTTGTTCGGAATTTAACTTGGGTACTGCCCCTACTCAGTCACAGTTGAATAATGAATATACGATCTGCGTATAAAGCCCTTATGTTCCCCCCTGTTACCGGGTGGAGCCAGTACCCAAAACTTAGCCCTCTAGTGAAAAGAAGCTCCTAGCCCCCTTTCCAACCTGTCAGGAAAGTCTGTAGATGCTTGCAGCTAAGCTTGGCAATTTGTTCGTAAACTTTGGAAAGCCGAAAATGTCTTGATAGGGACTTTGAATCATTGACTACGTACTGCAACCTGGATATGGTTTAGGGTTCAAGGTTTAGGGTTTGGGGATGGCGGTTTAGAGTTCAGTTCAAGGTTATTAAAAGGGAGCCCAAACCCTTTACAGATGGTTAACTATACTCCTGAATCTCTTAATACTACACCAGGATTGCTTGAAAGGTTTCTACGTAGAAAACAACCAGGTCTTATGATCCAGCCTCTTATTCCCTACACACACCAACAAATCCTATCATGTATTTTTCCAAGCCGCCTGCCTCGGGCAGCCACAGCATCAACGAGACCATCGATGACTTGATGAATGGCGTAAACCCTAAACCCTAAACCCTGAACCCTAAACCCTGAACCCTAAACCCTAAACCCTAAACCCCTGGGCGAGGCTAGGGACAAAGGCAAGGCCCTCAAGTTAACTCAAGTACGCGAAGTGCGCGAGGTGCAAAGGACAGCTTGAAGGATCACGTCGTCAAGCTCATAGAGAGCCAGAGCGCCAGGGCTTCGAAGCTAAGGGCGTTCAAGTCCTACCTGATAAACAGGCTCTTCCGTAAGGTAAGGAAGACGACGGATCCTATGCGATGAATTTGAAAGACCCCCTATTTGAGCAGGCAAAGGAAACCTACGCGAATACTTTCAAAAAAATGCAAGAACGCGCGTTGCCGCAGTCCGTGTTACGGGTCCTGTACTTCGCCAACTCTGAGGGCGCGCTGCGATCTGCCATAGAGGCAGGGGAGGTGGAGGAGCTCGAGGAGAACGGCAAGAAGTTTTGTACCTTGCTTCGGACCCCATTCAGCCCATTCGCACATTTTCAGAACTCTGTGCTAGTCTGTGTTTGGTTTACTGGTTTGGACAATAAAGTGCCAGCTCTTTGACATCCAGGTATTGTAGCGGCCTCTCGAATTTTAACATTGGTTGCGGGTATATTGTACTATGATGATGAAAGGGTTGTTAACTCACAAAATCGGTAATCATCCATGTGATTTATTAGTCCCTAAACCCCAAACCCTAAACCCATTTATTAGGGAACACTCCACGCACAATCCGGTCGTAGCAGAGCTTACCCCTTGGCTGTCAGTGTTACTTGGATCTGCTTCCCTTTTTGCCCCGGTAACATACCATTGGTTTAGGGTTTAGGGTTTAGGGTCTTACCCACAACATCTGCCAACAAAGGGGGGGTCCTTTAGTGTTGCCTGACATACATATATTGCATATTCCTGAATAATTGCCAACATTATTCCCTACAACCCTTCCCTACAACCCCTTACATTATATTCCTGGTGTACTTTATCCCAAGGTTTATGTCACTCTGAACCCTAAACCCTAACTTTACAGTAGCCGGGGAAGACTCCGCTGACGGTCATTGGGAGCCTCCGATGTACCCTAAAGCCTCAAACCCTAGACCCCTAAACTTTAACCTTAAACCCTAAAACCCTACACCCCTAAACCTAATCCCTTAACCCTAAAGCCTAAACCGCTCATTGCGCTGTCATAGCTTTAGGCCTGAAGTCTTACTGGCGCTCAGGCTCTGGACATAGGTCGCCCATGCAACACCTTACCATTGGCCATAGGTTCCCCCTACCCCCGTACATATTACCTCCCCGTAGGTTTCCCTCACAATTAAAGTTTTTAGGGATGATTAGGCTTGATTAAGGTTACTGAAGGGGGAACCTAGGGGGGATGTAGTAGGGGAACCTATGATTTCGAGTATTCAGATATCTAAGCCCTAAACCCTAAAGCAGGTACAGACTCAGGAAGGGATCAGAGATCTCTGCCCACCCGGCCTTGTATATTATACCTTGCCAAGTTATTCTGTGACCTGCTATCGGTTGAGGGTTTAGGGTTTGGGGCTTAGGGTTTGGGGTTTAGGGTTTAGGGTTTAGGTGGGCTTAGGGGTAACGAGCACGAAGCCCAAAAGGATAGACAATGTCCCAAGCCATTCCTTGTCTTCAGTACGTATTGCAACCCTGGAGACGACCCAAGTAGGAGTTCCAAGAGCTACGGGTAAACGTGAAAAGTATATGTACATATATATATATATGCTAACCCCTCCCCCTAGGACCAACCTTGCAATGTTCCAAAATTCCAAAATTCCAAAAAACTCCAGTCAATTTTTTGGAAATTCCA
>CAJNIZ010021113.1:68981-79173 GCA_905231905.1 Symbiodinium pilosum
TAGGGTTTAGGGCTTAGGGAACGGAGAAGAAGATGGATGCTATTATAACGAAGAATCGAATGCAACATGAGATGGAAGCGGCTGTAAAATCAGTTGCAGACCGAGTACTTCATCAGTGCATTCGAGATTAGTCGTCATATCAGTTCAATAATTACTTAACCAATTATTTGCTGGACTAATCAGTCCAGAGGGTAATTAAGCACATGATTGGATAGGCAGTTGGATGTAGGCGAGGGGTTGAATACATGTAGTTTGCCCTAAGGCTCCCAGGGCTATTTGGGGCTTTCTGGGGGAAGGTTTGTGCTTTGGGGGCGAAGGTTTGGGATCCTCCGGGTGAACCCCCTTAGGGTGAAACCCAACTTGGAGGTTCATGGAACTTAGTAACTATTTATAACGGGGTTTATATCCCTACTTATAAATGGGGTAACCGATGTAAGGCCATTTAGGAGGGTTACAAGTAGGGTTATAAGCCCGGTTATAAGTGGTTACTTAGTCCCATGAACCTCCAAGAAGTGCTAAGCGCCAAATTGCAGGGTTCCTTACGCCCTCGCACAATCAACAGAGCTCCCAGGCTACCCCTCGACAAGCCCCACAAAAATCATGAAAAAACATGTGGGAATTTCTCAGCCCTTGTACCTCCAAACTTGTATAGCCCTCCTTTTGGGACCCCTAAACTATGAAACTTTACACCCTAGACCCCAAAGGACTCCTAGCATTCTTTGGACTCAGAGAAGCCCCAAACCTTTAACAGCCTTCAGGTTCGCAAATCTCTACATGTAATGCGTACACCACGCCTAGGCTTTAGATCTAATCTAACCCCAAGGATCCATGTCTATGAAGAATGCCTACATTGGGTCCTAAAGTCTATGCCCTAAACCCTAATCCCCTACGAATAATGCCAACTTTTGGATATCCGGATCCCTAGGGTAGGACTTCGACAGAGCGCAAGGACCGCCTCCGGGAACTTTGTGAACCTAACTTGACAGACCTGGACGTGGAAATGCTGCCGCTCGTCGGAGGGCGTAGGGTAGAGGCTTCAGGGATGGGGGTGCCGGGTTTAGGGGTTCGGGTTTGGGATGTCCCTAAACCCTAAACCCTAAACCCTAAACCCTAAACCCTTAAGTTTGCATTTTAGGCGAGGGCTTTTGGGTTTGGTGTGTAAGGGCTGCATCATCGCAAGGCTACAACCATGCCTTAAATGGCCTACGAAACCCAGACATCTAAGGCCTGAAAGTACCATTACTTGCTTGGTCTGGGGGTGGGGTTCCCAGATGACAGTGCAAGGTGTGCAGGGCTAGGTATTGAAACCTAGGGCTCCCGGTACCTGGATTGGTGCCATAATTTCTTGCGTCCTGATACTTAGATTGCACCATAACTGCTGCTGTGTAGGAAGATCCTAGTTTTGGAAAGCACCAACGGGTCCCTAAAAAACATACAGTTCGGGTCCTTATGTCACATTCCCGCAGTTGGAGATCAGCAGTCTGGACAAGCGCTCAAATCGCGGGCTCGTGGTCCTAGATACCCTGTTAAGTCCTTGCGCGTTGCAGTGCAGTCGCTCACTAAACCCTAAAGCCTTTATCTGAACCCAAAGTCCGTTAGTGGCCCCGAACTCAGAAAAGGAGCGCAAAGGCCATCATATTTTGGGGGGTTCAGGTACTAAGCCATTTGCAGACGATATGTAATTACCATCCTATATACACACAGTTTCCAGTTCATTTTCCATTTTATTTTCCATTTTATTTTCCATTTGATTCTCCATTATTGTGGTAAGATATCCCCATATAACCCCATAGATGCAGCAACTACAGTTACTTGCGACAGAAAAGGGACGGATCACTTACCGCATCCCATTGAAGATAGGGCTAAGGTTTAAGGAGCTCAAATCCAGTTACCCAAATGAGCCATAGTCCAAACTCCATAGAAGGGGGTTCTATAGGGGATGATATAGGGGAGTGTTATGGGGCCTACTAACGGAAATACTAGGAGTTAGGACTATATATAGCACATATATGGATGCACAGTGGATAGAAGTAGTATGTTCAGGGTGGTTTCGCAGATGCACACGCAAAGAATTTGGCCTAAGGAAGTACACGGCGAGGCTTTTTTATTGTTGTTCTATGTTGACCATCGCGCCATACTGGCAGATGAAAGCTTCCTTCTTGAAATTCCGGTTTTCGAGCAAATAGCCAGCTGTGACTTTACTTTAAACCTCGGCAGCTTGAGGATGAGTAGCATGTTGTTTTTTTTGGTTATCCTGCATTCATGCATATTGCAGAGAAGTAAGCTATGTGCTCAAACAAGAAACTTTGAGTTCCATCCGCGAGGCGTGTGTGCTGCATGGCCGGCTCTGAGCAGGAGATTGTAGATTCTGTGTGTGCGTGCGTGTTTCCAGCAGCTTTGTAGACTGTGCTTTTGGCCTGTTTTTGTGCAATCTTCAGGAGTTTCAGCTTCCCACGCTTCGTTTATGTGCGTCAGTCTAGCGCTAGCAGCAGCGCATGCAAGGCTTGATGTCGCCCCAAGGGGCCTTTTGGGGAATGGCGAATGGTTTCGCCGATGGTTATGCGTTTGCTTCGCAGCCAGTTGCTCTCCCTTGTATGAATGCTTGCAAAAAAATCCAGGGTCAACTATGCCTGGATGGCCAAGGTGACCCGTTAGCAATCAGTGTGCAGCATTTGCTAATACTGCTGCGGTTAGTTTTTCTTTTGAGATGCCCATGCTAATTGAGTCTGAGTGCTGAAGGATCAGTTTTCAAATAGAATGTCAATTGAAACGCAATTGAGTAGCATTTCAAATCCAATCACCTGCAAAGCTTCTTAATATTTATTTGCAGAGTTTCTTTCTTTCCACCACTAGGATTCTGTGGAAGCGCATACTACTGTTAAGACAGGGTGCTTGATTTCTTTTCGAAACATTTGCGTATGTGGAAGTTTTTTGTGATTCATCCTGTTGAATGTAGTCAAGTGCCACTTACTTGGTGAGAGAAAGATCTGCAACATTTGAAAATCAGGTGTTAAAAGCTAGAAAATTGGGTTGTGGCACCCTTTCAGTGATACTGTGAAGCAGTTATCTGCTGTGCAATACACATGATTCAAACGTCGCAAGTGTGAGTCACATGGCTCTTAAGAGGGAAGCAGCTTGTGCGACTTGTATGCATCTGTCGGGAACGTGTGGAATTGGTGCAGTGTGCCTGCTTGATGGCTGCAACTGTTCTGAGGTTTTTTATTTCGCTGTTTGTTTTTTTTTGGCGTGCTACTTTTCTTTTCCGATGAAGCGCTTGCTTGAGCATACTCCTTCGCTGCCTTCTGTGCCTGTTTCTTGGATGCTACCAGAGCTGATAAAGCAGTCGATTTTTAATTCTGAGTGTTAGGCAGCCTCTGGTTTATGTGTGGATTTGATGTTTTAAAGGCGTCCTCGGCGAGGAAGGCGAATATTGTCTGCTGGGCGCATGAGAAACACGATTATCGGGAGCAGCAGCGCTTGAAGCGGGAGCAAGAAAGGATGCAAGAGGAAGAGGTTCGGCGGTACTGTGTTTTCTGGTCGTGGTTTGTGGAATTTGAAAGTTTCTTCGCGGACAGCGAGGCCAAAGAGGTGATTTTCGTTGATGTTGCTAGGTTGCAGAGCCATGTAGATGCAGTCTATTAGCAGTATCGCCGTGGCACGTGCGAGTCTTTTTTTGTTACCCAGGATTCGGATTCCAAGTGCTCTCCTGTCCTGGATTCATCATCTGTAGAGGCTGGGATGTTTGTATTTGAGCGGCCTCTTGTTCTTTCACATTTCAGGAATATCCCTTGCGATGTCTGGATGAGGCCCCAGTATTTGCTGGGTGGGATTTTGAATGGAGTTTTCTTCAAGGTGCATCCAGGTTGAGCGTAATGCCGTCCACTTTGTTGAGCTGATGGCCAGGTCTTCCGCTGAGGCTTTCTGCATGGTTGTAGTGTGTGTGTGTGTGTGTTTGTCTGTCTGATGTTGTTGAATCCGATTGCAAGCTGCAGCAGGATGCACAAGATTCGCAGCATCCGGTCAAGTTCAAGGCCGTGCTTTGTTTTTTTTTGAATCTTTCTGTTGCTGCACCGTTTCTGCCCATCTGCCAAAGCTGATTTTTTATTCCTCCTCTTTTGCGTGTCACATGGATAAGAATGGCCCCCGCTTGCCTTTTTGTGACTCGTTATCTAGTTCAAATGCTTGGATGTTCCTCAGTTTGTTTGGTCTCTCATTGTTTAGCAGGACTTGCGCCGCCAAGAACAGGCCAGATGTCATGCTGCAAAGGAAGCTTACAATGCAGCGCTCAAAGTAGGATTTCAAAATTGTTAATTTTCCGTGTTTGTTTCTTAGCGCTTTGTCTTCATGTCAGGGACGAGGCTGCGAAGGTGTTTGTGTCCATTGCATTGATCTCCAGAATTTTTTCATGGAAAAATGGCATTTAATGGAGTGCGAAATTCGGAAGCGATCTGTGCCCATGAAAAATGACAAAGTGCCTGCATATGGAACTGCAGATGAAAAGACTTTGATCGAATGGGCTCAGCAGCTTGAAGAGGAGAATGCAGAGCATATCGGCCGGATTGAGGAGCAGGAACTTGAGTTGGAAAGTTTGTTGGAAAAGAAAAGAAAAGCGACTGATGCGATTTTGGAAGAGCAGGACTGATGTGCGCTTGCTTTTCATGCATTGTAGTATATTATCAAATGTATTTATTTCCTGTGAGCTAGGCTGCAACTTTTTGCCTTCTTGCGTCCATGTTGCCTGCGCTGAAGGACCAAAAGCAGCGTTTTGCGAGAGGCCTGTGGTACCAACAGATGGATCTTCAAGAAGCTGACAGACGCCGGTGCCTGGAGGAGATTGCAGTTATGCGCAAAGATGTTGTTGCATCAGAGAAGAACATGCAGCGAACATCAAAGCAGATGGAACACAAAGCGTGCAGATCGGGGCAGCAGCTTGCGCTTATGAGAGAACGGAAGGCACGTTGCAGTAATTAGCGTTCCCACATCCATGTTTCCTCATTCAATTTCTGCTTGCATTCAGCGCAGCTTTCTTTTTAGCGCTGAGGTGTTGTCTGAAACATCAGCTCCATGGACGGCTATGCCACGCACAGAATGAAGGACTGCTAAAGATGTACTGTTTCAGAGATATATGCAAAAGTAGGCCGTTCATTGTTGTGCCTTCTGATACACTACAGCTGGCGTGGTGAACACATTGTTGCCTTTTTTTGGCTTGAGATTCCTTTGTCTTGTTATCCCAGAGATGTGTGACTTCCAAGGCATGTCCACTTGGATGGGCGCATTCCCGCAACACTTAAGCTTTCCGAGCTGTAGCCAGTATAGGAGACAGAGGACTTCTTGCCAGAAAATCCCGCCTGTCCGCACTGGGTAGTTTCCATAAACGGGGGACCCCAATACACACGCCCTATTTTAGGAAATTCTCCGCTCCTTCGCGGACTGCTGGCCCTTGACCTACAGGAGATTAGTTTGGGGGGTAAGGTTTGTTGGGTTTGGGTCGACGGGCGAGCCCTTAAACATCATCTAAGAAGCTGCTACAATCTTAGCTCATTGATCTAATTCCTAAACCCTGAACCCTCGATCCCAAACGCCAAAACCTAGGCCATGAGCCCTAAGTCCTGAACCCTATATATATAACTCCCATCATAGTAGTTTCCACTTTCTTGTCCAGCACTTAGAAACCCTAAGCCCTATCAGGGAGTTAAGGGAGTGACCTGCGTAGGGCACGCCAAGCTGAGAAACTTCCACCCCAAGGTGGAGAAGGCCTGGCAAGATTTAAGGTTAGAGTTTAGGGTACACACGACACTCTACACCCACACCCTAAAATCCTAAACTCACAAATCCTCAGTCCTAAAGTCCTCCATGGTAGTTGTCCCCCAAAAAGGGTTCCCCTACATACTCGGAAGTGTTGTAGCCTTTGCTTGTTGGAAAAGCCCGTAACGCTAAACCCTCAAACGCGTATGTAACAACCCTACACCGTAAACCTTATTGAAGAGCCTAGGATTGCCGTCCAGGGTGGCTTCCATCGCTTCTGCACGCAGCCCCATGCTCTCCATTTGAGTAGTTTTTTTTGTGGGCATGTTATGGTACCCAATATAGAGTAAGGTTATATTCGTATTTCATATATGGAACATGCTCTTACCGGGCTTAGCCATAAAAACTCTATTCATTTGAGTTGTAGAGCGACGCCTGGAACGGCCCTAGTCCTAAACCCTAGTAGGGGTATATGGGGTGTAGCGTTTCGGGATCCAGGGTTCAAAGCTGGCGGCTTGCCTAAACCCTGCACCCTAAACCCTGGAGGCTTTGAGGTTTTTGGGCTTGGGGTTTAAGGTGTTGAGTAGCCGTGCTACTTGGGATGTTATAGTCCCCCAAAGTTCGAAATTAAGATTGCGCCCTCCTTTTGGCAAGACATTGCTCATTCAAGTGTAGGGGTTAAGGGCTTTGATTTTGGTTCAGGGTTTTGGGATCTGGGGCTTGGAGTTTTGGGATGTAGGGTTCTCGGATTTACTCTAACATGGGCACCATGGGCTTGATTTGCACAAGGCAGAATCGATCAGGGGGAAGAACCCAGAAACCAAAAAACCTAAAGCCTTAACCCTAAACCCTTGCCATGGCGGACCCATCCTCCGGTGCCACGTTTGTTGCTCAGAGTGTAGGGGTAGGGAACATGTTTCCGATTTTTAAAGGGCTCTTGGCGTGTGTTTGATTGCCGTTCCAAAAATGTGGGGTTCCCTGTTTAAGCTAGATGAGGCTTGTAGTTTCTTGTGGCCTACATTGCGCCCCCAGCTATGGAAACTACCCTTTGGGCTTCAGGTTTAGCATTCTGCGGCCAGGCTTACAAATGCAGCATGTGACAGTGTGATACTCGAGGATCATGCGGCATAATCGCTGTGCATGAAACCTGATCGGAAAGGGTTCATTGCAGACTCCTGTCCTGTCAGAGGGGGGGCTATATGAGGTTCCTTGCGATTTGCGGTCGCTTCCCACACAATTTGCGCACGAACCCCAACCTGCAAAGGACTGACCTCACTTAGAGTTCCTGAGTGGCTGCCATTAGAATCTAAGTAAAACCAATCAAAACTTATCTTAAGATCTAATAAATTCAGTTGGAAGCCTGTTTAAAAGCTATTCAGATTCAAGTAGCTGAAAGCAACTGAATTCAGTGTCAAATCAGCTGAAACCAATTGAAAATCCAAAGCAAACCATCTCAAATCTGATTACATTATTTAAAATCAGTTGAATTCTGATTCGAATCAACTGAAATGTAATTGTAACCAAACTAAAACCAGTTGACATCAATTAGAACCTTTTTTAGAATTGTTCTAATGTTAAGAATAGAAGTTATCCCGGTGAAAGCTATGGGGGCAGGAGATACGTCTCATTATTCAGAACCTCCGAAACAATTCCTTAAAGAGGACCCGGGCCTTTGCTGGAAACTCCCCAAGAAAGTTGACGGCTCATATGTTTTTTCTTAACTCTGAGAATGGCTTTGTATGGAGCTGGGGTCTCTGAGTTTACGGATTCTCGGATTCTCTAATATGAGGCTTTATAGGTAGAGGCTCTGATGCTAGAGCTTTGGAATTCGTATCCTTTAAGGCCTTGCCTGAAAAATCTAGCTTAGGTACCGAATTTGACTTCATTTTTGTGGGTGCATTTTGGCCGCGAAAAGTTTGATTGTCCCGACCCCCTCTGCAAAAGCAACATTAATGGGAATATGCCGGCGTTCTCACATAGCTTAAGGGGTATAATACGGTTATACGCATGCATACTAAGTCCCACTGACCCTGCAAGTCGGAGTAATTATGTAGGTCTTGGCAGTCGCTTGCCAAAGCCACAGCATGGATCCGTCGATATGTGCATCAGAAAGTATGGACTGTATCTACGAAAGCTCCAATCGACTGTTTCCGGCAAAGCGCTGCCACCCAAGCATGAAAGCGCAAAAAAGGATGGACTGGTGCAAAGGTGTTGAATATTAGGGTTTAGGGTTTGGGGTGTTTAGGGTTCAGGGGAGGGTGAGTCACCACAGAATCTCTTCATAGTCGCCGTGATATCCAGCTATACTATATTCAGCATACAAGCCCGACAACATTCGCATGTCAGCACTCCTGTATAAAGGTGTGGAAATTCCGTGGCCCTAAACCCGAAGCCCCAAAGTCCCAATCTTCCCTCAGGCTGCTTTGCGCTGAGCAGCGCTGGCGAACTGCGCGTGACTCCGCGCTTCGGCTGGTTTGGGCAAAGTTTTTAGGTTGTTGATAAGGTGTAGGTGAGTTTAGAGGGGTTATAGGGTACATAGGCATATACAGTAGGATGTACAGGGATCTGTTGTTTTGTAGGGACTGTTGAGATGGGCTTTCCTCAATCCTCAATCCTGTTTTTTCTGTCACGTTGCAAGGTCCCTGCAGTCAGTCCTGTTGGATCTACTAAGGGGCTTCGAGTCGACTAGAATATAATTGCTGGCCGTCGGACCCTGACTTAGGGTTTGTAGGCTTTATAGGGTTTAGGGTTTAGGAATGGACCATAACCTGAACGTACTGGCTCGATTGAGGATGTGTTATCAGCACGCCGAGCAGAATCAGGCTGTACCCCGTGATATTCTGAGCATTTGGGGGCGAATGAGTAACAATTCTTCTCCACTGTTATGATATTTTGTTGGTATATAGAGATCTTAATGTTGTGACAGACGGAAAACCGAACTCTTCAGTCCCAGGTCATCGCCGAGTGGGCCAACTACCAAGCAATCCGGGAGGTCTGGTGCTTGGCATGATGTGACGTGAAGACTTTGTTCCCTTTAAGTAGATAGAATATGGGGTATGAGGATCTTATTCTAATATACCCAAAGCTATATTCTATCTACTCATGGGGGACCCCTAAATCCTAAAGAGTAGTTTACATTTTCTTTTCCAATATCCCAATATAACCCCAATGTAACCCTATCTACTTAAGGGGGACTATAGCCAAAAAGGGACCTGGGTTTCGAATATGGCTGCTTAGGGGTGAATGCAGAATATGCCGTACTACTGCTGTCAAGGAGGCGCGCGTGCGCACGTACAGGGCAAGAGCTTAGCCGGGAAGCAAGTTTCCAAGACGCGGAAAATGGAAAAGACATCTTTCGTAACCTCCCGAGTATTGTTTATCCAAGCATATGCTCTCACAGAACCGCTGCGCTTCCCACGTTTCTGCCATTCAATGCCTGCACAGCTGAAATCTAAACCCGTCCTAAACCCTAAACCCTAGCTCATCCATATCCAGCTCACCAACCCAGAATCTCAACCTGAGACTCTTAGACCATAAACTGGGCTGCTTTTCAGGAACTTAACTTAAGTTACGGAAACCTTTTTATTCACTACATACACCCATTGTGGTAACTTAAAACTTGAGCACCTTAACGGCATTTCAGTAAATCCCAAGCATCGGACCTCAGATCCATGTCCCTTTGAGCTGAATTGCAAATAAGAGGTACCTTTAAGGGGATATAGGGGTTTAGGGTTTAGGGGTTATGTAGGGGATGTTTAGGGTTTAGGAATAGGCTTTATGGTTTGCCCAAAATCAGGGGTGCCTTTTCGGGAGCCACGATACTGAGGATTATAGTACCTTGGGGTCTAAAAATACTTAGGTCCCCCTACTTAGGGAAACTGCCAAAACATGCCTCCACAAGGTAGATGACTTCTAAACCCTAAACCCTAAACCGTAGGATCGCTTAAGTTGCTGCTAGGGCCTAGGGTTTAGGGTTCAGGGTTTTGGATCTAGGGTTTAGGGTTCAGGGTTTAGGGTCGGGCGGCTTCCAACAGGGAATTCGAGTTGTCGAAGGAATGAGGGGCCGCCATGAATATCAACACCATATTAGGAGATAACACCCTAAGCTGTCAGCCATGTCCCTAAACCCTAAAACCGTAAAGCTTGTTCTGATTAAACGGCAACTTGAGCACACCATTGTGGAGGACTCGAAAGGAATCCTAAGTTCTTGCTGAGGTTACACTGCAGATCTACCTAGCACATCTATTTTCTGGGTATAGGGTTATCTTGCGGTTATGTAGGCGTTATAAAGGGATAATGGGAAATAGAATGGAAACTACTATTTGGGTGGTTGTCAAAAATATGGTCCCTTTTTGGGTCCCTATTATAATACGGGGCCTAATAAGGGGCCTAATTTAGGGGACCCAAAAAGGGACCATAATTTTGACAATCCCCCATTTAGGGTTTA
>CAJNIZ010021113.1:93690-107623 GCA_905231905.1 Symbiodinium pilosum
AATATATTCTTAATAGAATTATAATTCTGCAGGGGAAGGGCGCGAGCACGGAAATCCAGGCAGTGCTCGGCTCAGAGTCTTTTTTCCTTAGCTTTCGAGCCTTTATTCGTGCTAAGGAAGCCGTTATCAAGCAGAAGAAGCGGCTTGCTCTTTTAGTCCCTCTTTCACCGCGCTATTATCTGTTTTTTATTGCAGGTGGACGAGATGTATTGATACAGCCGACCTGGACAAAACTGCCCGGACCCAGTGCTTCTCTTAATACATTTTAATCTTCTGTTTATCAGGCCTGGATGGTCAACTTGTCGGGCAATGCCGTAGAGGCAAAATGAAAAAATCCAGACGTCACAAAATTAATGTTTACATCTGCAGGTATCCTGTATGCTCGATGTCGAGATGGAGTAGAAGGCGGGCGGTGGCGTAGAGGCAAAATGAAAAAATCCATACTTCACAAAATTAATGTTTACATGTGCAGGTATCCTGCATGCTCGATGTCGATATGGAGTAAACAGGAAAGGCTTAGAGGCAACACTAAAAAATCCACCCCTATCAAAAACTATTTTTACATCCGCAGGCCAGCTGCAGCCGCCACGTGGGTGAGACTTTGTGCCGGGAACGGAAAAAAGATTGCTGCATGCGTGTTCCCAGCACATGTCGTTGGCGGCTTGCAAGTGCATGCCGTGTACTGGCAAACTGTATTTGCCGCAGTTTTTGGATTAAGCAATCTCAAAAAAACACGCTACTAAAGCAAGCAGAAAACTTTAATACTTTGTCTTCACTATGGAACATTACATGGGTAGTGAAGGGCCGTTGTATGCCTTGGACGATAGGCTGCGTGCAAGGCCGCTCGGTTTGAAGTAAGTGTTTTCTTAAGGATTTTAGGCTAAGCAAACTCTTCGCCAAATAGAACACAAAGGTCCATGCCACATAGGGCTATAAAGGGATAATGGAAGAGAAAATGGAAACTACTAGAGGGTTATAGAGGGTTTAGGATTTTGGATTAGGCTTATGTAGGGATATCGGGAAAGAAAATGGAAACTGCTATAGTACACGGGGGTTTATACCGGGATAACGGAAAACCCCAAGAGAAGAGGGGGCGCGGCTTGAGGTCGAACTTGGCGGTTCAAGGTGTGGGTTAAGGTTTGAGCTTGAGGGGTTAAGGCTTTGATTAGAGTTAAGGTTGCACGGCTCGGATTTAGGAGCTACGACTGCGGGTTGAGTGCTGAGGTATGCGGTGCTGGGACTGGGCTTGCTGGTCAGGTTACAGGGATTTGGAAGTAGTGCTATGCAGGGACACATGTACTTAAGCTGATCTGTTAGTTCCATCCTCACTCGCTGACATATAACAGGCACACTAGAGCCTCAACCCTAAACCCTCAAACCCTCCGCTGAACAAGTACCAAGAGGGTTAGGGTTCAAGACTCAGGTTTTACTAGGGGGTTCCTGACTTAGTAACTATGTATAACTTGCGTTGTACACTCGCTATTATTCGGGCAACCCCTATAAGGTCATTCAGGGGGTGTTATATGTAGGGTAATGAGCCCAGTTATAAGTAGTTACTATTTCCCATGAACCTCCAAGCAGGGTTTGGGAGACCCTACCAGACTCCAGCACATCGTGCCGGCAGCAGATCTTCCTCCCCGTCTATCGGGAGAGAGCAGACAGCCAAGCCTCCACTTTCCCACCCAAAAGGTGCATGTAGGCGTATGGTACATACTTAGAGCCTAGAGGGGTTCTCATATAACTACTTTGGGGAACAAGTATATACTATATACCTACATGGATCCTCTGGGCCAGATACAGACTGTGGTGTTATGGCCCAAACAAGATGGGAAGTATCGTGCGCACATGGTGCAAGAACGACATCATAACGGTAATGGCGGCGTTCGATCCAAAAACAATGGTTTCACTTGTGGGCGATGATTATGGTAGTTTCCACAAATGGGGCCACCTTGGGACTGGCAGAAACGTACCTTAATTCTTGGGAAGCCATGACTCCTATAAGTCCACATGTATTATGTATCTACATATACTCCTACACAAGCCTTTGTAGCCTCTAAGAAGCCCTCTTAAAGGAACCCCATTATGCGCAGTCTAGGTCCTTACAAAGATGACTCTAAACCTGAAACCCCTCGATCCGAACCCCTACACCTTAAGCACGAGATTGTCAACCTTCAGGGAGCTGTGCCCTCAGGAACCCAACGTATAAAGCCATAAACATGTTGTTCCCGGATGTTAACGCGTCCCCCAAACCCACCAGAGTTTAAGCCCTGAGCCATCAAAATTAGAGGCCCAACCTTTCTGGAGCCCTTACACGTCCCGCTCAACATCCCTATGGTTCTTACATGCGTCTTCCAAAATTAGGTGCCTGATTTTGGAAATTCCTGTGATACGGGTTTTGGGCGAAGAAACCCAAACCCAAAGCACCAAACCCTAAAACCTGAACACCACATCCTAAACCCTAAACACCAAATCCTAAACCCTAAACACCACATCCTAAACCCTAAACACCAAATCCTAAACCCCAAGCACCACTAAACCCTAAACACCAAACCCTAGACCATAAACACTAAACCAAAACCATGTCATCGCTGTGTGGGCTGAGTCTGAGTACAGGAAGTCGCATCCTCCAACAGCCTCGACACCCAGCAGCTGGGCGAGAAGGGTTTAGGGCTTTAGGGTTAAGAGGTCTAGGGGTTTAGAGTTTAGGGTTGAGGAGTTTGGGGTTTTCAGGTTAAGGGCTAGTGTTTCCGCGAATTGGGGCAGGCAAAAGGCTGGACCCTCGAATTGGCGTTCAGATAAGGGGTTAGGGTTTAGTGTTTTGGGCATAAAAAAATCAACTTCATTACAAGAGTTCATACACTTGTTTGTTACTATGTACGCATACAAGTAAACTGATATTTCTCTAAACTACACATACATTCATTTTGTTTTAACACCGATTCTTATGGTTGTTTCCCTCCTTTGGCAAACAATGAGTTTGGCAATCTCTGATATACATATTGTAGAGGGATGCTCTGGAAATGACGCCAGGAATACGCCCACGGCACATATGTTGTTCTACGCAATCACGCAAACAGGCACCCTGAGCTTTGAATCCTTTACGTGCAATGTATGACCTGAACCCTGAGTTTGGGTCTATCAACGTCAATGTCGAAGACCTTCGGCTCACAGTAGTATCGCAAGCTATCTCAAGCCTTTCGCTTCTTCAAAACCTCTTCGCCAGACAGTGCAATGAAACCTGCGTGCCGATCTGAAGCCATGCATGTCCAAGGCCAGGCCGCCATGCCCCCTTGTTCACAAGCAGGCGCACCCGTTTGCTGCCTCGTGTATTTTACCTTTAATCAACCCATGCATGGTGGCGAGTTTTCGAGGCTTCGGCAGAAGACATCTACGTGTGGCTCACTTGCAAAGCAACCCTGCTAGCTTCCCAGCTTCAGGGCATTGTGAACGACGGCATTTATGTCATGCTTGCCCATCGTGCCTTGGTTGACGGTTGGTCGGGTTCCCCCGATCAGGAAGACGAGTTGTGGTGGTCAAGTTGTTCTCGTGTATCCTGCAGGAGCAGGAACACTTTGGTGAACGGCACAGGACAGCTTCTCGTTTTCGCGCACCTTGCGTCCTTTGTCTCAAGGGGAGGTTGGTCCGGTACCGTGCGAGCACGTCCAGGATAACCCTGCAGTGGGCAGAGACAGCAAGCTGCATAGGACATGTGCATGTTGAGCGTCGCCCGTGACCATGAGCTTGCGCCTCCCTCGCTGCCGTTCCAGTGCAGCATTGGATCGCAGCGCAACGGGCCGGGGAGGCTCACCCATCATGCATCATCTCAGCCTAAGGTCTATAAGGTTCTAGTGCACCTCTGAAGATTTGGCTTGCAGACGGACGTGCAGCGTCGCCACGCTTGCGCTATATGAAAACAAGCAAGCAACAATCCCTGCATCAGTTCTTTTAACAGGCAAATTTTCGCCGGCTGCGCACCCTCTTGGCGGTGAAGCTGTTTGTCACAATGTCTGGCAAGCAGCGGAACCGCCTCGCCCACGCCATGAACGGGAACACGGCGCCTGCTGGCAGCAGTTTTGGGGAAGGGCGGGGGAGGGCCTTCTTTGCATTGAGTCTTCTTGGTTCTTCAGATGCTGTTCCAACTGAGTGCATTTGTCTTTAGCGGACTCGAAAGAGGTGGATTGCACGAGTCCTGCGTGTCTGGTTTGGTCAAATTGTTTTTTTCTCTGTTGATGTTCCGAGAGTTACAAGACTTGTAGAAACCCAATATTCGCATCTCTAGATTCTACATAGACAACACATCGGAACATGAGAGGCAGACCCACACCGTCATGGTGGACAGGGACTTCTTCGTGGCGCTTTGCGCACCGAACGGGGCTGTCCCTCGCGAAGCCCGGCCTGTCGACCTGGCTGAGCCGCAACAACCTGACGGCCCTCATGCGACGTGACCGTACTCTGGCATCAGACTCTGCAGAGTCTGCAGCGTCCTTCCTGGACTACTCCTGAGGTTTGCCTCGAGAGGCCAGGGTTGCGCGGTGTCCCAGGTCATGATGACATACGAACATATGCATGCGTTTTTACTCACAGGTTGCCCTTTTTCGCAACGCAGGAGCAGATGTCGGCCATTCAAAGGGCTGGTGTCTACGTTTACCAAGACCAGATTGAAGGCCAGGGCGTGCTGCGCATCATGCAATGTCTGGCGAGATTCATTCCGTTTGTTGGTTCGCGCGCCCTCGGAATGTTTTCCGGCAGTACACTGCTTATAAGAGCTGTGAGAGACTGTAGATTTTGGATTTGTTGTCCACTCCCACGCAATCTAGCGCGCTCTACATTGTCTTTGGCAAAGGCATGCTTTCAGCGGAGCAGATGGCAGCTGCGTTCTCCTCGACTGACGCCCAGGACGCGGAAGCTGATCTCGAGCGCATAGTGTGGACGCCGAGGGCAGCGCGAAGCTAAAGATAATGTTTTCGCTGCATCAGCTTGAGTCTTTCCAGGCTCGCGCGCAAGTAGCAGTCGTCTGCATGTCCAACCATTCGAGGCAACTTGCGGCTTGAACAAGCAATCCAGCAACATGCTGAAGGGCCGGAGCGGCCATCTTTGAGACCGGCGGCCAAGAGAAGACGAGTTGAGAAGGTTGGGTTTTGCATCAAGGAGTGTGCACCAAGTATGTTTGGCCGTACGCGTGAGATGTCATGCTTGGATAGCTGTCAGACTCTGATGTCTTTTTGCGCGCCGGCTGGCGCGCAGTTGTCCCTGACAGTCTGGAATCGTGCAGATCTCAATTGGTTGCGGGCGCAGTGCAAGCGTATAAGCGACACCTGCAAAAGTGAATCCGGTCAGGTGCAGAGTTGCCCGGGGCCAGAAGTCCAAGCTCTTCAGTGTTGACTGGGGTATGAAGAAGAACATGCCGTCGAGGCTCGTTCAGTGATTGCTTTGTGGACTGAAAGTTAGGGACATTAGGCGCAGAGTGCTCATGAGAGTCATGCTTTTGCAAATTCGCACTCACAGCGTGGCAACAGCCCAGCAAGCTGCATCTCTGGAACCCGCCCGGAGCTTCTCTTCCTTGCCATCTTGACGTGATTTTTGGGCGAGAATGCGGCAAGCTCGTGTACTCCGCCAAAGAGCTGGGCCTCAGCAGATCGGCAGCGCAGGTACCTTGCCGGGTTTTTGTGCGCCACATACTGCCGCCTGTGCGCCTGGGATGCCGGCCCACGCCAGCCATGCTAGATTACCGCCTGAGGCGGGCGGGAATGATGACCATCGATGAGGTGCAGTCTTGCAGCGCTCTTGTAGCCGGCATGTGTCGCCTTCCAACGAGTAGACTTGAAAGCAAACGCCTTTCCGCACCCCCCTTCGCCAAGTTGACGCTCACCTGCAGCTATTGAGGCTTGGAAGCCTCGCCTTTCAAGGCCAATGGCTCAGAAAGCTACGATGACAAGCCCATCTCGTCAACGACAGGAACGTCGCCGAAAGGCATGCTTGCAAGACAGCAAAACACATGCTCGGATGAGAAACAAGATGCTTCCCTGCCGAGCAGGCAGCTTCTAGAAAGCATCACCCGCAGCAGGGGTGTATGTGGACAACGGAAGACGAGGTGATGTCGGAGACTGCCTTCCAGGAAGCAAAGGCGTGGTGAACACGGTCCAGAGCAGCGACTCGATGTAAGACAGCCTGCGTGTATTTACCTGCGCAGGACTTCATGCCAGGTCTGTGTTTGGAGGACTCCTGGTGTGGAGAGCTTAGAGATTGCGCGGAATTGTGCGCAACTTCTGCACTTCCATTGTTCCGATTTCCAAGAGCCAAACCTGGAAGACTCAGGTGATCAAATCAAGTGGGGTGGGTCAACGAGGCTTCTCCGGAGAAGCCTTGTCCAAGCACGGCTGTCCCAGGCTTAGCTGCTTCGTTGCACACATCCATTCCTGTTGTCAGTTCCCAAAAATAAGAAGACTAACCATATCACATATGTCCGAAGTCAGTCCACACTTGCAAATGCTGAGCAACCAAGGCAGTCAGGCCCGGAGTCTGACGTTGGCCCAGACCTAGACTTCACTCCCACGCAGCGCTGCGGTGGAGCATTGCTTCATTGCTTCGCGGTCACTGGTTATTGTAATGGTTCTTGTTTCTCGGCATGAAGACACAGGGGCGAATCATCGAAGACATTGAGTTCGCCTTCGACCTCTCGTACCTGCTAACCAGCCGCAGCCGTGAGCTGAGCTTCAGTTGATGCACAACATCCCAGATGACTGGCGCTGTCTGCTTCATGGCAGCGCCCATTCATGTAGCTTGTGGTGAAACTAGCTAAGCTCGAGACCTGCTGGCAGCTCGGAGCGCCTCGTGACACGCCAGGCTGCCAAAGGGCACCGACCTAGACTTTGCAATGTCTGGATCTTCTTGGGTTGACTAGGTTGCTCTTCCGGTGGGCCTGGCAAAGCTCAGCGTCATGTTCCCTAATTAAGATTTTAAGATGTCTGCGGCGTTCAGGGGGTTAAGAGTGTGTGGAATCTAATTATAAAGTCTGGAGGTTTAATAGCTTGCAGTATAGGCCGCTCAGGGTTAAAGCTGCAAAGGGAGATAGTTATGGATGAGGAGACACGTTTGAAGCAAGAATAGCTGGGGAATGTAGGCTCAGCAGCAGACGTTGTGGGATCCAGACTCCGCGATATACAGTTTATATTCGTGGGCTTGTTTATGCATGGTGGTTCCGCCTTTGAAGTTGCAGTCCCCTTTCCGATGACGCGAGGGCAAAGGTTCCATGAAGTGAGTGGCACAGAAACCTTTAGCCTTCAGCCATGCATTCGTTTCGCAAGTTCGCTTTTTGCAAATATTGACATCCTGCGCTGGAGAAAGGGATTGTCAGGTACTGGCAATTAAAATAGCTAACTAAGTCTTCCTTGAGGCTCCAAACTCAAGTTCTTTGCAGGGCTCACACCCTGAGCCTTAAACCTTAAACCGTGTGGCAGTCCCTGCTGACCCCTGGCTTGCAGGCCACGTGCCAAAGCCCATCTCAAACCTAAGCCACCCCGAAGCCCCCCAAAAAAACCCTACAAAATCCACTGTCTTTGGAGTTTAAGGCTTAGGGCTCATAAAATGAGCTATATGGGGTTCCAAAGCCGCTCTGGGCGGTGAGTCTTCAAACTTTGGACTGCCCCAGACACCAAGCATCCGGTATGTTCTTATACAACATTTGCAAGCCCCACATGCTTTAGGGTTCAACTATGTAAAGCCTCGTTATGCAGGCTCTATGGACCCCACATGGTTTGAGGTTCGACGATGTACAGCCTTTGTATACAACCTTGATGGATCCCACGCAGTTTTATGGTTCAACTATGTAAGCCCTGCTCACAGGACGTTTGTAGAGTTTTTCTAGTGTAGGGATGAACTACGTAAACCTGACCCACTCCGTTTTCGGGAGGGGAAAAAGCCCGAAGCCGCCAGAATTTGGCAGTCTTCGAACCTGAGAAGTTATGTCGAATAACGTCCTGTTGGCGTTCTTCACGGGTGTAGGTTCAAGATTTTGCTCATTTGGGTTCAGGTAGCAAGTAATCCTCTAACCGCTTACAAGCCATCATTATGATTTCGCCACTGTCATCCCCCTCATTACTACTTACAACGTCCCCCTGACCCTAATAACCCTAAACCCTACATCCTAAACTACTAAATTCCCTTAACCCTGAACCCTCACCCCCACAACTTGAACAGTTTTCACCAGTTGTCAATTCCTCCATTCCAAGCTCCGAATTCCGTTCATGTTCCATGATTCGATTATGGGGTCAATATTATTCAACTTCACGGTTTGGGATTCAGGGCTTATAAGTGGAGTATCATGAAACTTTTAAACATCAACTTATATGAGCTAGCGTCTGAATTCCTTAGAAAGGGGTTATATAGGGGGTTATTACAGGGGACTACTATAGGGGTTTCTAACGTGGATATAAGGAGTTTAGGCTATAACCTTAATATAATTTTAAGCCGTGGGCTCCCTACTCGATTGAAAGCACAAATCAAGGCAGAGATCTGCTGGAGGATGCCGCAGAGGTTCGGGGCTTACTTGAACTCTCCGAGGTAGTACCTTTCTGTTAAAGCGCCACAGACGGATTAGATAGCAGCTATACAGTGCTAAGTTCTCCTGATGTGGCCCAAAGTATGTGGAAAGGATTATGGGGATAAGTGGGTGGTTTTATAGAAATATATATTGGCATGTAGGTTTCTGGTTAGGGTCTAGGATTTGGGTTCTAGGCGCAGGTCCGGGTTTTAGCGTTTAGGTTTGGATTTCTGAATTTATGGTCGGGGGCTTAGCTCTTAGGACGTTTAGGGTTCATGGGAGCAATCGTTTGTGGAAGTTTTGGGGTTTCACTTGAAGCTGAGAGTGCAGAGTCTTGGGTTTAGGGTTAGGAGTGCAAGGCTGTGGGGTTCAGGGTTTGACAGGCCTCGAAACTCGGTTTAGGGGTGTCGGGTTCCGGGTTTGAGGTTTTAAGGTGGTGTAAAGCCTGCACCGCGTTAATAACGTACAACCCCCCATTCCCGTTTAGCATTCAGGGATGACGGGGTGCAAGGTTAGGTTTCCTCCATCAACAATAAGGCGCGCAGGGCACAAGGTACGTGGAGGCCTGTGGCAATCGTTTTGTAATCCCTGCACAATCCCTCAATAACCTTTGTTTGGTTCCCATATTCGCCTTGTATAGACCCTAGCCCTCCCATGCCTTCCCCATATCATCCTCATATATTTGCCGGGTGTTTGCTGCATGTAGGGTTCAGGGAGCCTCTCGAAAAATCGTTGGAGGATTTGTGGTTGAAGGATATTAGCGCCACTAAGGGAAAACCACATGGAATCTACATGAAAACCGACATGGAAGCTTGGTTTATGCACAGGTTATGCATGTCGTAGCTCTGGATTGTTACGAGTGCAGGTAGTGGTCCTTGCATATCCTCCAACAAGATTGGAGGTTCCTGAAAACTTCGACGACTACA
Source organism: Symbiodinium pilosum (assembly GCA_905231905.1). NCBI lineage: Eukaryota > Dinophyceae > Suessiales > Symbiodiniaceae > Symbiodinium > Symbiodinium pilosum. Next base: position 103,156 of record CAJNIZ010021113.1, read on the forward strand.
ACCCTCCTTTGTTAGTAGTACTAGTATTATGCCCATACCATTGTCATCGCCCTTGTCACCTGAATCATCAGTTCATGTCAAGATTTGGATCAGCATGCTGGCCATCCAGGCTCAAGCCTGGCGTACTATGGCGGATGGAAAAATATCCTGACACCCCAAAAGGATTGGAGATGTGGTACTAGAGTATATTGAGGGTCAGGCAGGATCTTGTATATCAACAGTAGGACATGGGTTTCACACAACATGGGAACCCAAGCTTTCCAAGGAATGATAACGCCCTAAACCCTAAACCATGCGGACCTGGTTCTAAGATTGCGGGAAGGTAAAGTTGCTTGCCACAGTGAATGTTAGGATTACATGGGCCTTCAGTGGGTTTAGGGAATCTCCCTCCCCCAAAATGGATAATCAAATGAACAATGGAGCATGAGATGAAAACTAGGGTTCTGCAGAGGGTTTCTAGGGTCTATAGGGATAGTTAGCAATATTATGGTTTTGGACTCGTTACAAGATGTGATGAAGGGTACCGGCCATAGACCTCAAATTAGGTGGGTAAGTCATTAGGAACCCGTATTAGAGCAGGGGCATAAGAGGGGCAACCGCCCGGCAAAAGTGCCAAGGCACTGGTGAAGGTGCAGCTGCGATGCGAGGACAGTGGAGTTTGAATGGCTGAGAGTGGTGTGTGGGCTTTTGAAGTCAGACTTCCCCTCAGTGTTGCTTGACGCAAGAAATTGCACATGAGCTTCTGATGCCTGCAGGCATTGAGTTTGGGATCGGGGTCGGAGAACAGAAAGCTTCTCCCTTTTTCTAGGAGATTGCGTCATGTCCAGGAGGCTCGGACGGTAAGGGAGCTTTGGTTGCTGAAATGGGTAATTACAGGGGAAGCGGTCCTGGAATGTGAGCTCGGCCTACATCTCTAGTCGAGGTTGTCTTGTCGCTGTCCTTCCGTTGGTAAGAGCCGTGTGAAATACAGCCGTTCTATTTTGATATGTTGCAACTGTTTTAAGTGTTGTGTTCGGTGACGCTGGTGGACTGTGCTTAGCAGTCCTTGAAAAGTGGCCTGGTTACAAGTTCTGTTGTCACATCAGTAGACTCCAGGGATTTACCTCGATCCTCCTATGTAGTTCCTTCGTGGGTTTGGTATGTCTGCTGCGCTAATTAGAAGTCTGATTAGGGCCCGCAAGAAGGTACTACAGTGGAGGGTCTAGGTCCTAGGTAGCGGTGACTTTGGAGTTCAAGGTCCCTGAGTAACACGGCAGCCCACTTGTGTGCCTAAATCCCATTGCCAAAGCTTTGATTCTATCCTCTAAGCCTCTGAACCCAAAATGCTTACAAAACCCTAAGCCCTAAACACGCTGAGGCACAGGAGGTCGCCCAGCCTTCAAACCTTGCATTTGAGTCTAGAGTGCGCTTATGATAAAACGGAGACTGGAGAAGACGAACCCAGGTATTAGGGTTTAGGGTTAGGGTTTAGGGTTTAGGGTATCCACCAGTCTTCAAGCTTCGATGTTTAGGGCTTAGGGCTGCCCGTGAAAGCCTGGGACTGCTGCACAGGGGTTGGTTTGAACATAATGTTTAGATTTTGTTACCCTTATTTCCTATATAACCATTATCAAGCCAGAAACATTCAAAATTTGCAAGGTCCCCCAACCTTCCCTAGTGTAGGACATGGAGAGACAGCGCACCGTGATTGAGAAGGACCTGCTTCAAAGGCTCCAGGGGGTATCAATAGGAGCTAGAGTCTAAAATCCCTAATGGGAGGGTTTAGGGTTCAGGGTTTAGGGAGGTTATATAGGGGATTACATGGGGACCATTATAGGGGCTATCAAGGGGGTTACTGGGAGTTTAGACGATGGCTCATATGTCAGACGTTTCAAAGAAGCGGGAGTACCTTCTTTTGTGGAGATTGTCAAAGTTTTGGCCTCTTGTTTTGGGTAGGCCGTGCAATCATAGTCACCCCAAAAGGGACCACGATGTTAACAACACCCCTTATCCTTGGATAAGTGCGATCGCCAATTTCCATGGTGTTGCAATTTTATTTTCCATTGGATTCTCCCTTGTCCCTCTACACCCTAAACCATATACATTCCCTTGAAAGGCCCCCAAGGGTAAACCCTGAACCCTAAGTCAGGCTTGAGGGTTGGGGACTGGCGTCCATGTGCTTCTTCTCGTGGCTTTGAGTAAAACCTGGATGCCAAAACTCCGTGGGGATCCAAAAGCCCAATGTAGATAATGTTTACCTACTCCAGGCCCCCAATGTAGGTTTAGGTTTAGGTTTAGGGTTGTAGGGTTGTAGGGTTGTAGGGTTTAGGGTTTAGGTAGGTATTTATAGCCTTGAATCGCTAGGGAGTATGTAAAGCAGTGGCCCAAAACTCTAAACATTCTCAAGAAGGCCCACTCGTCTACATGCTCTGGGGGTTCAGGTAGATGTGTTTGCTCTGTACTTGTTGAAGACATGTTGGCACAAAACCTTTGGCAAGCAAGCAGCGCAAGAAGCAGTTGCGAGTCTTGTGCTTTGAAGCTTCGACACCTTCAAGATAGCCCAGCATCATCCCGCTAAACTCAACAAATCAAGAAGCTGAGCCTAAAGAAATCATCGTAATCCTTCTGGGTGACTTGTTACACACCTCTCTTCTCCATGAAACTTATTGATCATATACTGGGGCGAACGTGTTAGATGCTTTAATGTTCCAACCCAAGTACCCTAAACCCCAAACCCTGAATCCCAAGCGCTTTGGGCCCTGAATCCTGTCCGCGCCATGGCGTACCTCTTTACCTGGAGGTTCATGGAACTTAGTAACTACTTATAAGTGGGCTTATAAACCTTACTTATTAGCCCCTTAAATGGCGTTATGGGGATACCCACCTATAAGTAGTGTTGTAAGCCCAGTTAGAAGTAGATACCAAGTCCCATGAGCCTCCAAGTAGGGTGTATCTGTATTGGAGCACGTATCGACGTGCCACACGTGTACACAATGAAGACGCCTGCAAAACTGCCAATTTAGTTATGGTCATAGATCCCCATGTACAATGACCTCAAAATGGCATTGGCAATTCCCATACTCCTGGGAGGATCTAAAAATTAGATCCCCTATTTAGACCCATTATAAACCCTATATAATCCTTATATAATTTCCCTTATGGTTCTAGGGGATCTATTTTTTAGATCCTTTTGGGGGTCTTGGTTATTCAGGCCCCTTACGGTCATTGTATACAACAAGTCATGACCATCCTTGCCTTTTGAAGCCCCAGGCAGGGAGAGTCCTGGGGCCAAGAGTTTGGCCCTAAGACTGCTTGTGGCTGCTGACAATGCCGTTTTTGGGCTAGATGGGCTAGGTGCGGAAAGCTCCGTTTCTGAAAATTACAACTATGAAGGACGCAATTCATTTGTAATATACTTACCTAGTTTCACCTTTTTTTTTGCGATGTGTTTGGTTTGGGGTTCATTTGTCGGGTGTAGGTTTCATGGCTTGGTGTTTAAGGTGAGGTGTGGGCAGAGTTTGGTCAATGCTTGGAGAAGTTGAGGACGAGTCTTGTTTGCGTTTTGCTTTGGTGCATGAGGCGTTTGCAGGGTTTGACCCTACCTTCTTTCTACATACTACCGGAGCCTGAAAAAGTATGCGCCAGTAGCGTTGTCCCAAATTCCTTGTATAGAGTCCTTCAAAATGACCTTAACATTAGATTGTGGATTATTTTGGCCCCTACATTGCATAGTCTTGCAAGCCTCTATCTCAACGCAACCCAGACCCCCAAAAGGATCTAAAAAATAGATCCCCTAGAACCATAAGGGAAATTATATGAGGATTATATAGGGTTTATAATGGGTCTATATAGGAGATCTAATTTTTGGATCCTCCCAGGGGTCTGGGAAGCCTCTCTGTCAACCTAGCTTCCATTTCATGGTCCAGTGTCTTTTCCATGTGTTTTTTCATGTTTAGGTACCTATTCAGGCGCCTAACCCTGAAGCCCGAGATTTTTATGTATGCCGGGTAAATCCCGGAACGGATTGCTCCTTCGAAGGTCAATCTGTTCTGAAATCCGATTTTTGGGTTTAGGCTGAGTCCTGGACACCCGAACCCCAAAACCTGAATACAAAAAAAGGCCTAAATCTCACACCTTAAACCCTAAAACCTAATCCTGGGGCTAGCTTTTGGTCCAGAGATTTCGGGTTTAAGGTTAAGGGTCGAGAGGTGACGGCCAGGGGTTAAGGGGTTTAGGGTTTGGGGGCTTGAGTTTAGTGTTTAGACTTTGGATTCTTCCCCTTGGTTTTGGGAATTCAGGGAAGGCGTTGCTAAAGTTTTCGTTTATCGCTAGCTCGTTCTTGCTTGTGACAACTTCCCCGAATAAGCAGCGACACATTTTGGAAGGGGAGGGCTCCAGGCTAACCCCAAACCCTAAGCTTAAACGTTACAGATTGTATTACGCCACCTAGGCCAGAAACCCTCTATCTAATATCTAGGGGTACCAAAAT
>CAJNIZ010021113.1:107723-140406 GCA_905231905.1 Symbiodinium pilosum
TTGTAAGGGGATATATAGGGATATATGGGGACTATATCAGGGTCCGAGGATCCAAATAATAGAGCTTTAGGGCCCAAATACCATAAGATTAATGGGGCGTTTGGGCCCTCAAACCCTATTATTTGGGTCCTTGGACCCTTTTGTAATGCCATTCCCAGCTAGAACCCTGAACCCCAAACCCTGTTTATAAACCCATGTAAAAGGCCGAAGACGCTGAGGATTCTGTTCTGCAAACCGCTTCATGAAGGACTTAGGCCAACTCCACATTATACCGAGGAAGGCCTTATTGGGGGGGAAGGCGGGGGCTGCCTTCCTCTGAGGCTTCAAAGAAGTTGCAGAAACCCTCAGCACCAAGACCATGGCTCTCAAACCCAACATCCTCTTTAGACCCTACATGACTGCCACATGATCCCTAGAAATCCTTAGATGACGCCTAGACGAGGTTCTCTTGTAGCATGCTGTGTCCGATAAAGGCTGGCCGCACTGCATGCGGAGCTGTCGCGAAAAACTGCGCAGCTTAGCAACTCGGCTTTTCTTTATTTATAGGGTTTGCTTGAGGCTTCAAGTCAAAAGCCTGGATGACTTAGAATCCACCTAAAAATCCCAGTGCCATATTGCATGCAACATTCCAAATGGGAGTTTCCAAGAAATAGAGGGACAGCTTCTACACACCAATAGATTGCAATCCTTACTTCGGGTATGCCAAATTGGGGTCCCTAAACCCTAAACCGCGAAATGTTGGAAACACCAAAATCCCCAGGGCTTAGTGATGTAGGGCATCCAAAGGCTTGGGGTGAGGCCGACATGGAAAAGATGTAGGGCTTCCCTACCCGAAGCCCTAAACTGGGTTGCCGTTGAGGAATCCTAGATCTAAGTTACTATATTGGGGAAACCATACCAATTACGGCTATGGTAACTTAAGCTAAGATCCTTACCCTAAACCCTAACCCAGTTAGTAAAGCCTAAACGCCCCCGAGGATGCATCCAGCCACTTGCTACGTGCTGGTGCTTAAGGACTTAAGGGGCTGTGGCCGAGTGGAATCCTGTAACAGCCCCCATGCAGTCCCCATATTCCTTTGAATGCTCCCATTATTGGGTTAAGGGTCTAGCCCATTACGCTTTGTGATCTTCACTCTTCCAGTCCCCGGTAGAGGCTATGTCAAATTCCTCTGTGGTCTGAGGCGTGGGCTTCCGGTTTGCAAGCGAAGAAGCCTTAAGCACAGCCTGGCAACCGGCCTTAGGGCCTCCAGGGGTAGGTTCGAATATATGTACATTCTATTGCCCTGAATCCCTCCGTAATCCCTGTAGAGCTATAAAGATAGGCCCACACCTACCCCAGAAACCATAAGCCCTACATATGCAATATACATATACATATATACACATATATCCCTATATATCCCTACATCTTCCCTTGAAGGGAGACGAGGGAGTTTCCAATGTCGGGACTATATATATATACACATATATGTATACACATATATATATATATATGCGTGTGTATGTGTATCTTTATGTATATGTATATGTATATGTATATGTACGTGTATGTGTATGTGTATGTATATGCGCATACGTATATATACATATAGGGTATGTAAGGGGTGTACGACAATGGGCGGTTACGTGATGGGTGTACGATGCTTATGCAAGATCCCTACATGGCAACCCTAAATCCTAAACCTTAAACCATAAACCCTAAACCCTAAATCCTAAACCTTCCTGTAGTTGCCTTAGTCCACGTGCTTGCCAAGGTAGTTTGGAGGCTTCCCTTGGCTTACCTGAAACTGGTGGCTCTCCGGGAGAAAAGCCCGAGATTTTGGGTTTAGGGTTTGGGGTGTTTAGGGTTAAGGGTTTCGGGTTTTCAGGGTCTAGGGGTTAAGGGTTTGGGGTTTTTTGGGTCTAGGGTTTGGGTATTTTGGGGTTCAGTGCTTGTGCCTTTATAGGGCATAGGGTCCTCATGGTCCACGATCCCAATACTTAGGTAATTAGTTCGGACGCTGGCTTCTGTACAGGTTTGAGGTACGTATATGAGAACAAGTCCCTTAGGGTTAACGGGGGTTCATAGGGATAATGTACTGTAGGGGCCATATAGTGACGATTTAGGAATTAGGGCTCGGGGCTCTTTGCGGGGGTGCTGGGGGTGGCAGTCGGCAGGGGTTTTTGTTTTTCTTGGGAGATATTAGGGAGCTAGTTGGAGGTTCTGGGGGTCCCTTTCAGGGCCCCTACAATAAGGATTCTTCTAGTATGGGGGATATACTGGTGCCCCTACTTCTGGAAACCCTCGGTTTCAAGGAGGCTTCATGCTTGCACAGCTGTTTTCTTACTGCACGCATAGCGCCCCAATGATGAGTAATATAGAAGCTTTTAAAGTACCCCATGTCATGGTCCTAGACTTCTCGTGGAACTAGACTATTGGGTGCCTCAAACAGGCTTCAAAATGGTATGGGAAAGAGCGGCCCCGTTGGAATAGAAGTATTCACTAAACCAAAAACCCTAATCCCTAAACCCCTAGTACCCTAAACCCTAAACCCTAAACCCTAAAAACTAAGTTGGAATAGAAGTATTCATCAGCCATGCCGCCGCGCCCATTCTCCAAGCTGACTTTGCAGCGGCTAAGAGCTGTGGAAACATAGTACCACACGGTTTAGGGTTTAGGGTTTAGGGTTTAGGGCATCATGGCAATCATGAGACTTAAAGTCATTTAGCATGATCTCCGGGTTATCTGAGCGGGGGCCCCAAAAAATCTCCATCCGATTCCCGTGTATACGCTTAGCAAGGCTCCGCAGAATTGTGAGAAAACTTCAGGTCTGGCTAAACTTACTGGCTGTTGGTGGCGAACGGAGTGGATCCCTCTAGCAATCCTATATAACCCGCATCAATAACGTAGTATCCATGTTGTTTGCCATTCCTACATTCCCTACTAGCAGCCAGTAAGCCAAGTCTCATCAGTCCAACCTGCAGTAAGCCCTGTGGTTAACTTCTGGACTTTTTTGACTGGAGTTGCTGACGCTTAAGAAGTTAGCCTCCGAAGCTACGAACATTGGACATATCTTACTCAAGTAAACTCCACCTCAAAGATGCCTCGTAACCTTATCCCATTTAGGGCCCTGACTCCACAAGTCCTTCCTTCATCCTGGGATGTGGCCCTAGCTCGGCTACGTGGATCGCCTGGGATGCGAAGCTCGGCTGGCACTGTCAAGACGGTAGGGTGGATGGAAGAAATCCTGCACCACCTTCAGTACCCTATGTCCTGGGAATTACAGTAGTTCAGTCGCCCCAGGTGGTGCAAGATTCCCTGCATCGACAGTACTTCTGCTTGTTCCGGTTTATGGTTTGGGTGCTGCGGGAATACTAGGGGTGGACAGGATTTATTGCTGTGGGTCCATACAAGCCTTGATATATTTCCTCGTAAGTGATACTGACTGTAGCTTTCAGGAACCAATGCCGAGGCTGTAGAAAGAAGAGCAATCTTGGACACATTTACGGTACCAAGAAACTTCATGGGAACCCCCAAGCAGAGAACCCCAGACTATAGTGGGAATATAACAGGAATAGATGGACTCTGGCAGGTATGTTCCCATTATATCCCTAGTCCTACTATATTCTTGAGGTTCCTTTTTTGGGTCCCTAAACCCTAAACCCTTAAACCCTAACCCCTAAACCCTAAACCCTTAAACCCTAAACCCTTAAACCCTAAACCCCTAAACCCTTGGGGTTCCTCATGCCAGAGCCCATGGCGAGAAAAGCCGTGAACTTCGTTGCGGTAGCAACACAACCTAAGGGTCCAAGGACTCAAATAACAGGGCTTAAAAAGGGGTTGTAAGGGGATATATGGGGACTATATCAGGGTCCAAGGACTCAAATAATAGGGTTTTAAGGCCCAAATACCATTAATATTATGGTATTTGGGCCCTAAAACCCTATTATTTGGGTACTTTGGACCCTTAGGGACAAGCATGCTGTCAGGTCCAGAAGGCCAGCTTTTCTACCCTCTTGAAGGGACCTAGGACCTCGGGTTTAGGGTTTAGGGTTTCCATTTCATTTTCTTTTTCTTTTCCAGTTGATTCTCCATTATAGGGGGATAATATCCTAAAAATTCTTATGGCTTTTCTCCTAAGCCCTAAACCCTAAACAGGCTTTCCTCCGACCATGAAACCCATGTAAGCCCGTGCAATTTGGGGTTATATCGGGAAAATGGAAACTAGAATGGAAACTACTAGAATACTAGTGTTGTATTGAGATAATGGAGCAGAGTCGGAGGATTGTTTGTAACCATACTCTTGATGGCTTATTCTGGTCAGAGGTAGGTTTGCACCACCTCCCCAAGAATTAAGAATTGCTGCACCCAAGAAATTGCAGTATGCGGGTGTCCAGCTCAATTATTCTCGGGTGATCATTTAGTTGTTGCCTTTTTGGTTGCTGCTGTCCGTTGAAGGGACACCAGACTGTTCAGTTGCTCGGTACCTTCTGAGAGGAGCATACAATTTCAAAATTCCACCGTCCAGTGTAGGAAGCGACCGTTGTAGTCACCCCTTCCTAATCAAAAACCTCCCCCCCCTCCCACTCCCTAATAAACATATACCAACGAATTATGATGGTATCATATTGTGAGTATCCATCATCATCGGGGTGCGAAGGCAGTGGTTAGGGCCGTGGCTTTAGCTTGGCCATTCACGCACCTTTAAGTCCACTTATTGTACCGTCTGGGAAACCATCTGCAGATTCATGAGAAATGCCCTAAACCCTAAACCCTCAATCCTAAACCCTGAATCCTAAACCCCAAACCATGTGACTGGAGAGAAATGCGCGTCCTTTTTTGTGGCCCACCAGAACAATGACCGTTAATGCCATGAGGCATATACGGGACCCTGATTTTTGAGATGCAAAGCATCAGTCTTGAGGAGGTTTCGAGTGTTTTTTGTACATGTCGGGTCTCTTCATTGATGAAGTCCCCCTAAACCCTAAACCCTAAACCCTATGATGAAGTCCCCCTAATGTCCGCTGGGTTTTCCTCTCGGTGTCCTTACCTTGCTGTCAGACATACTAGGGGGTTCATGGGACTTAGTAACTACTTAGAGCTGGGGTGAAAACCCTATAGGGTTTAGGGTTTAGGGTTTAGGGTTTGGTAACCCCTATAAGGCCATTTAGGGGGGGTTATAAGTAGGGTTATAAGCCCAGTTATCAGTAGTTACTATTTCCCATGAACCTCCAAGTATCCAAATGTGCCAATTTCAATTCCTACAGCTTGAATGCCCTAAGCCCCATCTTCATGCTCATAGCCTTTGCCAAGGAAACTCCTTTTCGCCAAGTTGGGCCGCGGGGCCAACCCCACTGGGCCCGCAGAGGCTTCAGCTGTGGGCGATTCTTTGAGATTTTTGGTGTTACTTATGCGGATGGTTACTGGGAGTTGTAGGGATAGGCACTGTTGAGTCCTGCTGTCCTGTTTGGTCTTCATGACACAGCGCTCTCGGAGGACTACTAATGGCACATGCAGGTTGAATGGGGCTGCATAGCAAGCGCTACTTGCATGCAGCATACCTGTATACACTAAAGCCTAAACCCTGATACCAGTGCAGGCTCATCGAACCAAAGTGGAAAACATCATCATTCGTCGTGCAGGGAGACCAGTAGCAATTCCGAGGAGGTGGTGGCTCAATACAAATCCTCCATGACATTAGTACACTAGAACGACGCCGTACTTCCCAAGGCGTAGGTTGTGTAGGGTCATGCAGGAACTTGATCATCAACGGTAGGTTCCCTCTTTAAGTTTATGTAGGGGTGACTGGGAGAACTTTGAGTTGTTGGAATAACCATCGCATGGGCCACACACAGGTGGATGCGGGTGTAGGGTTTTAGGTTGTGTAGCTATGAAGATCCCTGAGGCTCACGGTGGAAGAAAGCCTCAAGGGAAGCTTCGGTGGGTGGAGTATATGAGCCATAGTCTAAACTCCTTTAAGGGGATTAATATAGGGATTATATAGGGGACTATTATAGGGGTTATTAAGGGGGATACTAGTATTCTAGACAGTAGCTCAAATGGTCCATGTAGGTATAGAGTATATACTTGGGCCCTGAAGTAGGTATGTGGGAACCCTGTGGGCGCTAGGTATATGCTCTATAACTAGGTGGATCCTTTGGGTGCAGTATTGGGCGAGTCTTCCGGGCAAGGGCAAGTCTGAACAAGAAATTTCCATGACAAGAGACTTACAGTCAGATTTTCAACCAAACATTACTGGGGACCCCTAGACTCCTCAACCCTAAACCCCAAACCTTAAACCCTTAAGCCCTCAACCCTAAGCCCCAATCTGTGCTTTCTCTGGTTCTTGACATGGACTTGACCGAGCATCGCATACTTGTGCATGGTTTAGGGTGAGGTATGTGAGGCTTCGATTATGACTCAGAGTCACGGACTATATGTTTTGTGGTGATATGATGGGGTTCTCAAAATTATGGTCTATCTTTGGATACCCTGAATAGTCGGGGCTGCATAAAAATGGTGACCCCGACAGGGGTCATCATTTTGAGAACCACCTATATGCTCCGAAATCTTATATATTCAAATATATTGTACCTTGATAGACCAGTATAGACACTGTATAATTATCCCCTATACATCCCTTAACAAGCATATATGCTCACGCCCCGGTTGGCCTCACCTTCCCCCTCTCTTCCCCCACCATTATATGGTGGTTGTCTTCGGTCTTTATAGTATTCGTAGATGGCTTATAACCTCTTACCCCCCAACCCCCGCGGTGGTCCTTCGTCGTGAGGTCTGGGTCGTCTTCTTCACCTCAAGTGTACGGGGGTTTTATAGTGTTTGTAGAGGGTTTATGCACAGTTCATAGAAGGTTTCAAGGAGAGTTACAGAGGGTGCATGGTTTCACACACAGATCCTTGTGACTGTGAGCACCGACAAAAATTCAGCAACAATATAAAAGTGCAAAGAACATACGTATACAGCTGCCTGTGGCTGTTCTTACTTTGGAGACGCGACGGACGCATGAGGGGGGTAGGTGTGCAGCCACTTACGAGCATGGTGGCCCTGAAGCGACAGTTAGTCGCCCCGAGGGGCTCCATCCTTTGAGGATTGGGAGGATTGGGTTGGGGGGAGGCACAGTGGAGGAGCATGTATGAATTCCGGTCAGTATGTCATCATTTTTGGAAAATAGAGCGAGCCGAAACCCCAGAAGTCAGAGAGATCTATGGGGGTTTCCCAGAAGTGGGGTACCATGTTTGGGGTCCCCATAGTAAGGTTTTTCATATTTGGGAATCCATTTTGATTTGCCCAGATATTTATCGAAACGACCGTCAGCCAACTACCAGTCCTGCCAGAAACCTACGACATGAAAGGGTACAAGACCCCAGGATTGCACGCTACACCCTGCCCGGAGACTCCCGGAGACCCTAAGCCCTAAACTCTACGCCCGGGTTAGGTATAGTTATGGCACTGAGCTGCAAATTCTTTGTATATAGTTGTTGCTACTTACGGTCAACTGGAGTCTCTCCGGTAAACCCTAAACTTGCACAGGAGTGCGCGGAAACTCTCCGAAAGGCGGAAGAAGATGTGCTTTCAGTCAGGCCAGTTTCGCTGCAAAAGTTAAGAAGACTGAGCGGATACTCCCCGACTCCCCACCCTAATCCCTAAACCCTACATAACCCCTATATGACCCCTATATAACCCCCATATAAACCCCTTTTCTTCTGGAAACTTACATCGGTGCCCGTCCTTCTTGGGAGCACCAGAATAATGTGCCTGCAGCAGACAAGCCTTCTTGGTGGCTGTTCCGCCCTGGTTTCCAGCGATTTAAGGTTTAAGGTTGAGGGCGTAGGGTTTAGTCCACAACAACGTTTCCATTTACTGTAGAACCTTAGATATTTACCGATACCATTCACTTGTAATCCTCAAGCAATTGCTGATACGGCATCATGTGCCCCACGGCCGCTGCGTTATGCGCTCCTCTCCGATAGCTGGCCCTTGCCACCGGCGCCTTTACTGTTCCCTCACAAAGATTTCACCTGTATTTCGGGATGCGGGCGGCATGTGGTGGATTCCGAAACTAGTGGGCCAAAATAAAGTATTTTCCTCAAAAGGGGGACCACAACATAGACCCCAATATACTATAGTCCTTATAATGGGGACCCCCATAATGGTACCCCCTAATCTTGGAAACTCCCATATATACCCCCAAATACTATAATCGTCCTTCAAACGGCCTTCAAAAAGGGACCTCCAACTATCATTTTCAGAAACCCTCATGTAGGCTCTTGCGAGAAGGTTGCAGGGCAGCTCTAAAGCAATAGGAATAAAGACGGCAATAGAAAAGCAATAGCAATAGTAATAGGAATACTAACAGGAATAGGAATAGCAATAACTGTAATAGTAACAGGAGCAGTCAAAGCAATAGTAAACGTAACACGGTTAGTATTAATACTGGCAATAGCAATAGTAATAGGCGCAGTAGTCCTTACAGGAATAGTAAGATTAAAAGCATGTGGATTGGGAGCACTTCTGGGGTCACGATCTCCACCCTCATGCTGTGTGCAGGAGAAAGTTGCAAGACATTGTCACGGAGGCGGGGCCAACCCACATTGACACAAGCATGTCTTGCACAACAGATTTCATGATGCTAAAGGAACTCTTGCTTCAGGGCCTCTGCGGCCGTTCTTGTAGGGATTCTGCGCACGTGGCGTTGGTACATTCAAGCAGTGCTCTACGTGGCCGGCCAATGCAGTTGCAAGTTGCACGCCGAGCACCCAAGCACCTTGCATCTTACTACAATCTACCCAAAGCTTAATATTCTATCTACTTAAGTGGGACTACAAACCCTAAACCCTAAATAGTAGTTTCCATTTTCTTTTCCATTTTCCCCAATATAATCCCAAGCGAGAGGTAAAACGCGACCGCCAAAAGTGCCAAGCACCTCAAACCTCTCAAGGGCTACAAAACAACTCAAAAGCTGCCCAAGAACGTGTTAGCAAGTAGAAGCAACAGGGATACTTGCTTCAGATGAGCCATAAATGGGGGTTATATGAGGGATCATATAGGGGGCTACTGTAGGGGTTGTTGAGGGGGATACTAGGAGTTAAGACCCCAAACCCTAAACCCTATACATTTGGAGTTATTTAGGGGGATACTAGGAGTTTAGACTATAGCTCATACTATAGCTCATATAATCAAGACTAACTTCAGCATCAGTTGGCGTGGTCGATGCACAGATTTCAGACGAGGACTCATGACTCAGGGTTTCGGGTTTAGGGTTTCGGGTTTAGGGTTTCGGGTTTAGGGTTTGGGGTTTAGGGTTTGGAGTTCAGGGTCACTGTGAGTAGTTTCAAAAGTTCAAGGCAAGCCTAATTATGAATGTAGCATGCACCACGTTAGTAAGCAAGTTATTTCTTTAGGGTTTAGGGTGAGACTTCCGATGAAATCCGTAGAATACCACCTGGCGCCTTAAAGTAGACGTCAGTTTGAAATTGACCATTCTAGACCTTCATGATGCCCTTCTCTCTTCCAATCCGAAAAAGCCGAAAAGTCTCCACATGCGCCCTGCATGCAATCTTAAAATCCCTTTCAGCGTCCAAGACGGGATCCTGCCTACCTAGAATACGAGCCAGAAAGTTGGAACATCACATCCTCCCAGGTTTAGGGTTTAGGGTTTAGGGTTTAGGGAATCATCTCATGTCCATCTTCCAACCCTCAAGCCTACATCCAAAGCCTTAAAACAAAGACTCGCCATCCCCAACGCTATATCAGAAACCCTCCATCCTGTAAGCCTTCAACCCTAAATCCTAAGCCCTAAATCCTAAACCCTATATCCTAAGCCCTAAATCCTAAATCCTAAGCCTTAAATCCTATATCCTAAACCTGTAGTCCCAAAAAGCTGCCTTGGCTCTGCAACGATATTTAACCTGCGGAGGCGACTCATGCGGACGACCTGCAGGCCTTTGACCAGAAAAGAGGATGAACTTAGGGACTAAGGGTTTAAGGATTTTGGGATTTGGGGTTTGGGGTTCAGGGTTTAGGGTTTGGGGTTTTGGGGTTTGGGAAGCTCCTAGGTGACGCCAGAGTTGATAAAACGATGGAGATGTTTGACAGTGAACTTCGCACTATGGTGAGAGGAGCGCTAGTACAGGCAACTACCAAAGAGCCATGGCGCACTTTGGCGGCAATAAAAGAGGGACTGAGTACAGTCGCAGACAAATCGAAGGATGTCTCCCAGCGCCTAGCCCTAAACCCTAAACCCTGAAGTACGAGGACAGACGTTATCACTCCCTCGTAGCAGCTCTTAAAGATATTCGAGCAGAACAAGCAGCGTTGGAAAGTCAGGAAGAAGACTTACCAAGAAGTTGAGGTCCTCGGAACTGTAGGGAACTAGGGTCCCCATATTCAAGATGTTATCCACAATACACAATACCCCCAAGGGTCCAAGTACCTAATAATCATATACTTACCCAAAACCTGTACTATGATTACTATTACCCAGATCCCAAGTACCTAGTTATTTGGTACATGGACACTCTGGGTACTGTAATACTGGATAATTTCAGATATTTAGCTGGAAACTTGGACTGCTGAATACAATGGTTTATGGGGTTACTGTTTCCAGCATTGAGGGGTGATTGGGATTTGGGGGGGTAGAGGATAGAGGGGTAGGGTATAGGGTTTATGACTATATATGGGGTTTCAGGTTTAGGGGGCTGTGCAGGAGTGATCCAAAGTTACTTGAGAAATTTAGTTAGGCATCTGTAAGTCTGTGCAGAAAAGAGGGGATTCTCTTCTACAGCGGCCATTCTGTGAACAGGAATTTTCATCAACTACCATCGAAGCCCCCTAAACCCTATACCCTAAATCCTAAGCCCTAAACCCTAAAATATGGCTTAGGGCTGAGGGCTTAGCCTCAGAGCTCAAGACGAGCGTTTGTTGGTTGCACGTATACCTCTCGTGAGCAAGGAATGAAGGAATGGATCCTTATAGTAGTCCCTGTATAACCCATTATAGTAGTTTACATTTTGTTTTCCATTCCTTCACTTCCAGCTAACCAAAGGTAAGTATAGGTTTCAGAGTTCAAGATTTTGGAGGGTTTCAGGGGGAGCTTGGTGAGTTGGATCTAGGGTTTAGGGTTTTAGGTCTAGGGTTTAGGGTTTTAGGTCTAGGGCTAAACCCTAAAAATTGGTTCCGGCTTTAAGGGTTTGGGGTTTCAAGTACACCAGAAGCCTGGATAATTACGAATGTTTCTACAGATTCTTTCCCTACATGCATCCCATACGACTGTAGTATAGTAAATCCTCCATTTCTTTTAAAAACTGCTTAACTTACCTTAGATGGGCCAGCTTCTCAACATATAGGTATTCAGGGGTCCTAGGGTTGTGGGTTATGAGACAAGTATTGGGATCCCGGTAATCATCTCAAGCAACATGTTGCTTATCAACCTACCACAAATTCTAAACCCTAGACCCTAATAACCTCTAACCCTGGAACCTAGCCCTCCCCTAAGTGAAGGCCTTTTGGGGTTCCACGTTTGTTGCGTGCAGATCCGAATATCATCACCATGAGGCTCCAAATCGCGCAATGCAGGTGTTAACTATTGCCTGCAGGGCATACTTGGAATCCCCGGGTCAGAGAAGCGGCCGCTAGGTCAAATCCGAAACGCCTCAGCTTCGTCGTGTGACCCTTCCGCCACTTGGCAGAGCTGTTTGGTTTCTGTTAAGTAAGCTGTACAGAGACCCCATATATGGGAGCCCCATAGTAGTAGACCATACTTGGCTTACATGGCGCCTTAGGGAGGCCTTGAGGAGGCTTTAGGGAGTCCTTGGTTATGGTTCCTCCTTACATGGAGCGCCCTGTGCAGTTCGCCCTGTGCAGTTCCTTCATTCCTTGGCAACCTTACATGCAACCCCAGAAAGGGGGCCGGTGATTACTGACTGGAGTCCTTCTTGAAGAGACCTGTGTGCGTGCGGTGTTCGACTTATGCTTTGACGTTAGAGGTTCAGAGTTTAAGCTAAGCCGTTCTAAGGTTTGACTCTAGGGCTTGCTTGCTGCCCGTGCTCAGCCGTTCTACTGCTACGTTTCTTGTTAGCTCGTGCCCATGACACCAACTTGCAAATCCTGCGCTCGTGAGGCCTAAACACTAAACCCTGAACCGCAAACCCTTTTGAGGGTTTGGGCGGAATGCTGAAGGCAAAGAGTTTGTGGATCAGCCCGTGGAGGGGGGGGGGGGGTACCGTTCATACTAAAGATCCTGCATGATCTTAATAGTCAAGAATACCATGGTGCCAATTTTAGTATCCCTCCACGATTGAGGATAGGAACAGTACTGTTGATATTGTAATTAGTTTGCCCCCCCAAACAATTAGGGTCGACCTTGAAAAGCCCCTAAACAATCTTGGGGCCGGGTCAATATGTTGGAAACATTATTTCAAGTATTAGCAGCAGCATTGGTAGGAGTGAGAGTAAGAAGAGTTTCAGGGCTTTTGTAATTTAGCAGAAGCTCTTGAGCCCTAGGAACCATAAACTTTTCCTCTTCTAAATTAAAACTCAATCAAAGCCAGATTTTAACTAGCCAAATTTGAAGCTTCAAATTCGAACCTGGCCCCCCAATCTCGGCACCAAAGTGTATTCCCTGAAGCAATTAGGGTATCCTGAAGAAGCCCCAAAACCTGAAATTTATTCGGGTACCTAATACCCATGCATAACTGGGTCCGACATTAATTGGGAAGTACAAGGGTTCCTCCATCAGGGCAAGGAGGAAGATGATGGTTAAGGTTTACTTGGCTGTTAATAGGTTACCCCCCCCCCCCCCAGAGTACCCTTCCCAGGTGTAGAATCCTATTAGGCATTATTCTGCGCTATATAGTCCTGATCTTACAGCCCTGGGGAGTACCCTGGTGGCGGGAAAGGTAGCATAATCTCTGAAAAGCTCCAAGGACCCAAATAATAGGGCTTTAGGGCCCAGATACTGGTACTAATTATAATATTAATGGTATTTGGGCCCTAAACACCCTGTTATTTGGGTCCTTGGACCCTCATATAGTCCCCCTATATCCCTATATATCCCCAATGAAAGCATCACCCGACGAGGCCAGGCTGCTTCCTTTTGCCCGCAGCTTTATTCTCTTAGGGTTACATTGGGGTAATGTTGGGGTTATATTGGGGTTCTAGAGGGTTAAGGTTTAGGGTTTAGGGGGTTCTATAGGGTTATATTGGGGTAATATTGCAGGATTTAGTTTAGGGGTCATGGTAAGCATGGTCAGAAGCCCCTTAAGTATCAAATATGGTCACATGTGTATTCTTCCCTGTTGGCTCTACTTCTAGCTACCCGCGAACCTTCAAAGCAAGCTGCGTTGAACGTTGCGCTGGAGAGTTTTCGGAATGGTTGATACCTTGCCCGAAGTAAGTATTACACTCCCCCAAACTAACATGGAAACCCAAAAAGGGCTCTATAAAGACTACAGTCCTTCTAAAAGGGGGCTACATGGGTTTCCATGTTAGTTTGGGGGAGTGTATTACCTGAACCCTATTTACTTCCCATGCCACCCAGCCTCACAGGAGCTTTCTAGTAACTCCCAGAGAGGGAATGTAGTCGCCTATAGAGATTGTTGTATCCTGCTTTTCATTGAAATAGTCTTACTTGGTTCCCCCCTGTAACACTACTCACCTGACAGCTTCAACCTAAACGACCCAGTAGTTCCCAGGTCGAAAACAACGACTCGTTCGCTTCGCTACGAGTACGAGCTAGCCGGCACGCCAATGGACAACGTAGCCACTTGATTCGATTTCGGGCTTGAGAACGGTCTGGGGCCTAGGTTTGGGGACCCTAAACTCTACACGGTTTAGTAAGGGTTGAGGGGTGTAGGATTTAGGGTCTAGGGGGTTCAGGATTTAGGGTTTAGGAGCTTGGGGTTTAGGGTTTAGGGCGTAGGAGTATTGGGGAGCATCTGGGGTTTTAGGAAGGCAGGTTTATGGATGTAGCAGTGCATACATCTGGGTTGTGGCTATGACGTGACCATATGGGAGGGTTTAGGGTGTAAGGTATTATCTTTGAGGCAGCTACAAGCCGTACATAGGGATATCACACCGTGATATAGGTCAAGAAAGGTGTAAGGGTAATGGGGATACATGAGGTCGATGTAGCCCTCGTATTACAAAGAGACCCACTTGCGAACTGTCCACCTAGAATCTTCTTTGCCCTAAGGCTCCAAATAGCCCCAAGTAGGTACTGTTTATAGGCGTTTAGAGCCCAATGTAGGTAGTATTTGTATACTTAGAGCTCCAGGATCAGTGCAATCCACCTGTAAGCCCCTACAATCTCAGTTCCCATATTGTTTCCCCTCTACACCCTAAATATGTAGCCCTAAATCCTAGACACTAATAAAACTACACTTGAAGCCCAGGGGCCCTAAATCCTCCGCCCTAAACGCTAAACACTGATAAACCTATACTTGAAGCCCGGGTTGCCAAGCTTCCAGTTCATTTAGAGTTTAGGGTTTAGGGTTTAGGGTGAACCCTGAACACGTCATGGTCCATGCTTAGGGTTTAGATAAAAATGTAGGCTACATACCATAACTTGAACGACCATACGCCAGAAAGATTTGTCATGCCTTTGCGTGGGCCTACAGATGCTAGAGAAGAGGTTCGGGGTGGAGAGACGCCTACAACTCAACTCCGCACCCTAAACTGGGCTGTTGTTAAGGAACTTAAACTACGTTACCATAATATGGGTATAGAGTTAATTATAGGGTTTCCTAAGTCCAGTAACTTAGATTAGATTCCTGAACAGCAACCCAGTAAACTGCGAGGGCGGAGCCACAGAACGCCTATGATGCTGGGTGCAAGAGGAGCAACACCTCGCCCAAGCTTGCCTTTGATTAGAGGAGAGCAAAGGAAACGATAAGCGGAGGACTGATGGCATCCATTTCTCCATTCCCTAGTAGGCTTTAGGGTTTAGGGTTTAGGGTGCGAAGCCACCGGCCAAACAGTGTGTGAGTACCCCTTCTGGTGAGCATCGCTGCATAGCAGTATGACTTCAATATCAGATTTGAAATACTCAGGCAAGATTTGTTGGAAATTGGGAAACCAAGCTGCCCACAGTCCTTACATGGGAGGGTCCTCAAAAATGTGTGGATCTTGTTTTGGCTGAGCAGCCGCATCATGACACAATGAGGGCGGCTGTTTCGTAAATCCTCAACCCTGAACCCTTACAGCTCCACGGAGGGCAGCCCTTACCTTGGAACCCGTGACCCCCTCCAGGACTTGGTTTTCAGTGTTCAGTAAAGCTTCAGAGGCCATAAGTGCCCTAAACGGATGCAACAAGTATGAGGGTTCAGGGTTTAGGGGTTCAAGGGCCTAATGGACAAAGTACATTATTGAACAGAAGATTGTTGAACCTGCAAACCCCTGAACTATACATCCCTAAGAAGGGTCCTGGTCCGAATTTACAAAAGTTCCCAAAAGAGAACCCTACGCCCTAAAGTTTAATGCTGAACCCCAGCCCATAAACACTCAGCCCTAAGCCCCTAAGCCCCTAAACCCTCAACTCTCATCCTGAACCCTAAGCCCTAAGCCCCTAAATTTTACACCCCTAAGCTGCCCCTAAACCCTAAACCCCTAAACCCCTAAACCCCTAAACCCTAAAGTAGCTGAGGCTTTCAATGCCTTCAACGGGAGGATTAGTCAGGACCGAAGCTCGCTTTTGCAGGTTCCTTGGCTACTTCAGGTTACTCATCCTGAGTGGGGGAATGGGATTCAGGGTTTAGGGTTGACAGTTTAGGGTTTAGGGGTTTAGGTTTAGGGTTTAGGGGTTTAGGGTTTCAGGTTTAGGGTTGAGGGATTGCTTTACGGATCCCGTCTCCCATTCCCAGCTAAGCTTGTGAACTGTTGGTGGAGGAATCCCTGCACCACATATCTCAAAACCACAACACCTGCAGCTCCCGTTAGTTTGGATATTGAATAAGTGTGTGCAGGTCTTTCATGCCTTTACTTCTTTGATTTAGGTACCCAACCCCAATAATTAGCAAGGATCCTACAACTATCAATGACTATAGCATTCAGGGTAAAGCCTCAGTCCAGGGGGTCAAAGCCACACCCCAAAGCTTGATCTTTCAAGTCAGCCCCAGAAGAACTGCGGCAGTCAGCCTATCAGGGGCAATAGGCATCCCAAAAGGGTTTAGGGTATGTAAGGCTTAGGGCTTAACCCCTAACGCTAAACCCGGAGCCGTGAACCGCAAAGAAGGTAGGCTGATAGGCCCCGGTTTCCCGGAGTAACTTGTTTTCTTCTTTGTTAGCTGTGCAATCATCACTTGAATCGGCAGAGGGTTTTAGTAAGTCATAGCACACATAGTCCCTATCGGCGATATACTTTCAGAAGTTATCACCCGTATGAAACTACTTGCCAGTTCCCCTGACCTTATGCCTATACCCTAGACCCGAACCGTAGAGACTACTTACCAAGCCGCCATGGGCCTCCAAGTGATGCTACACTCATACAAAGCTGTACATGATTCCAGTTTTCATGTCGTGGTCCATTCGATTTTCCGCTTGATTCTTCATGAATAGCCCTAAGGGTCCAAGGACCCAAATAATGGGGTTTTCGAGGTCCCAAATACCATTAACAGTACCCTAAAACCCTATTATTTGGGTCCTTGGATCCTTGGGGTAGGAAACCCTAGACCCTTTCCGCGGCTTTTCGGTCGAAGAGCTTCCTCCAGATTCCTTGTGAGGCTTTGCAAAATTGAGGGCCTCTCTGGGCATTCTATATGATGGCATATAGCTTTAGCACTCTGAAAAACGACGGTGAACAAAGGGGATCCCGAATTGTTGTCCACCACATCCTGACTCCGCCTATTCGAGAATGAATTCTGATAGTCCTTGAGGGCGGATTTCATGTCCCTTCTATCCGTATGTATTTCTAGCGCCTCTTCGCCTGCAACTAGTTGAGAAGCTACCACTTCGTCCATGTAGATTCCACGCCTCGTGTTGATGATAGGTGAAGAATCCACACCATATGTAGACACATGTACACATGTACTTGTTCATTCCCTTATGTACCTCGTACATCGCCCCCTAGTATTCAATTCTCCAGCCCCTCTGATATTCGATTACTCCCGCTATGGTATACTACAACCCTAAACCCCTAAACCCTGATCCCTACCCTGAGCCCTAAACCCCAAGCCTTGAGCCCTAAGCCCTAAACCCTTAACCCTAAACACTAAACCCTAAACCCTGAACCCCTAAACCCCTAAACCCTATTGGGTACCATAGTATCAAGGCCTCCGGCAGATCTTCGTCGTTGTTGAAACTGCACGGCTTTTCCGGCTTTCCGGCTGGGGAGACTCGGGCTGCAAATAGGGTTCAGAGTTTAGGGGTTAGGGGGTTAAGAGTTAGGGGTATAGGGTTAAGGGATTTATGGGTTTAGGGTATAGGGGTTTAGGGGCTTAGAATTAGGGGTTTGGGATTTAGGGTGGGATTTGGAAAGGTTGATGCCTACTGTGGATGGAGGACTTCCTACTCCACCCTACATACCTCATAGGGGGTACCAGAGTTTGGAGAAGATGTCCCGCATCTACCATAAGACCCTGACGTGGTTTATGCTGTGGGGTCGTTTACATTTTTAGTGTCTTCAAGAGGTTCATAAATACACTTGGCGCGCATTGGGTTGAGAGTTGTTTGTGCATTTGGGTCTCTTATTGCCACATGGAGTGTTATGATATGCTTCCAATGCTTAAGCTACATGTGTTGTTATTTGCTTGGTGTGCGATGTTTTTCTTCGCCCTGTCTTGGCCTTCACCCCTGCCAGGGTGTGGGGGCGGCATAATCAACACCTTCAGGCTCATAGCAACAAACCCCAAAACCGACAATTTGGACAGTTTTCGGATTATGCTTCCGGAGTTCA
Source organism: Symbiodinium pilosum (assembly GCA_905231905.1). Lineage (NCBI taxonomy): Eukaryota > Dinophyceae > Suessiales > Symbiodiniaceae > Symbiodinium > Symbiodinium pilosum. The sequence goes on from CAJNIZ010021113.1 coordinate 125,612, forward strand.
GTCTTTAAGAGTTCATGAGAGTTTATCACAGTTACCTCCGTAGAACCCTTACAAAGAATCCCATGTCCTAGGCTCCCCATGGTACGCTTTTTTGAGACACTCCCAGCTATGGCTTCTTTTCGAAGTTGTGCCTGCCCTGAAGCATGAGACATGCAAAAGATGGACGACAGCATGCATGACCCTACATACCTAAACCCTGGGAACCAGGAGAGTATGCTATGCTTACAGAAATGTAGGATTGTGTCCATCAATCCTAGACCCTAAACCGTCTTGGGAGACTTGTAGAGACAGGGAAGCCCCTGGTATTTCGTTATACAGATTTTTGTCCACACTCTCCTTACGGCACAGGCTGCCCCTCTGGAGCTTTGAGTTTAGGGTTCAAGGTTTAGGGTGGGTCAAGCCAGAGTACCCTGAAGCCTACACTCTGAGTCTCTCGGTTACTGCCCTGGGTTTCCAAAGCTTCAAAAGAGAGTCTCTCAGCATTGCCTATGTCGAAACTTTAGCCATAGCAGCTACCAGAGTTCCTGTATCGTCCCATAAACCTTTATTTCTTGTCATATAGTCCCCTTCAGTAGATAAAATATGGAGTTGCCCCATATCATAATAACATCCCCATATACCCTATATTCTGTCTACCTAAGGGGGGCTATAAATCACCCCAAGTCCCAAGTCTCCCAAAACTCCTGCACCAATAGGATGAGCCTGTCACGATCGTGTGGCAGCGGCCACTTGCCACATCTTGGGCATCAGCGAGGGACATGAAACTCTGATGTGTGCTCCGTGTAACATACCATCCCCCCAGCAATCAAACGGAAAGAGTATGTGGTGTAATAGTTCACATGGGCTCGTAAAGGTAAGCGCCCTCAAGCTGATAGGGGTTACATAGGCATCTACAGTGGTTCTATGGGAATGTCTAGGACAATTTTGGGGGGTGTAAAGCTGCGGGATTAGTCACCTGCCAGTGCAACGAAGCCCTTAAAGCCCAAGTAATCAAAGGACAGCAGTCTTCGTAGGGCTCCTTTTAGGTTCCATGTTGGTCCTGAGTATGGCTATTGGTCCAGAACATAGTGGGCAACCTGCACGCTTTGTATGTAGTCTGGCGTTACTCCCCACACCCCAAGCTTTGCAAATCAAAATCAGAAACCAGCAGGCCGTTAAACTGCATTGTAGTTCTATGGGCAAAAGATTGTGAGCCGGAAGCCGGAAGCTTCTCTCAACGAAGCTTACAGATGTCGTGGCTCTCTTAGCTCCGAATCTTAGTGCGATGACAACGCTATGTCGCTTCTGCTAATCCCTGATGCGGACCCCCAGTATCTCTTCGGCAATCCCAACAGATCCCTGTGGTTCATGAGCATTGCCTACTGGTCAGCATTGAATGAAGGACTGGATGCTTGTAGTAGTCCCTGGTCCCCATACAGTATAGCCTGCTATACATATATGATACAATATAGATCTATCATATTATAGCTTCTTTATTACTTCAATCCCTACTAGCCAGGGATAGAGCGTTGCTGTATATACCATTATACTGGAAACTTATTTGCAGTTCCTGCACAGCAACCCAGGACAAAACCTAAACCTGAAACCCTAAAACATACACCCCAAATCTCCGAAACCCTAAACCCTAAAACCCTTAAACCCTAAATCCTAACGCCTACGCGAAACCCTAAACAGAGGTTTCCATTTTGTTTTCCAGCATCCCAATATTACCCCAACATTACCCCCAATGGGCACCTATATCATGACAAGGTCAAAACCCAAACCCTAAATCCTAAACCCTAAACCTTCAACCCTAAACCCTAAATCCTAAACCCTAAACCATGACTAGGCTATGCCGCTTCTGCTGGCTCCCGATTCTGCATCCCGAATCTCCGCTGCGACTGGTGTGGCTTCTGCCCGCCTTCGTGTTCGTCCTGGGAGAGGCCATGTGTCTGTAGGGTTTTAGGGGCTTAGGGTTTTAGGGAGTTAGCGTTTAGGGTTTATGGGTTTAGGGGTTTGGGGGTTTAGAGGTTGAGGGTTTGGGGTTGAGGGTTTAGGGGTTTAGGGGTTAGGGGTTTAGGGGCTTAGGGTTTAAGGGTTGGGTCAGCATGGGATGTCTAGCCTCTTAGGGTTGCAGCATCTTACCTCTCCTCAGGAATGAAGGAAGGGAAAAGAACATGTCAAGTATTTTATCTGTGTGTTTGTTGAGGCAATCAAACTAAATTTGCCTAGCAAAGAATACCCATATTTCGCCATGGGCCCATATCATGGAAATTTAGCTGCTTAACAGGCCTTCAGCGCTGCTCCTGCAATTATACGGACACGATGTGGCGGAAAAGATGTCCTTGCCTGTAGCCATGTTCTGAGTTCGCGCTTCGGGCCATTGATTGTGGAAGCTGCGCACTGATTATCAACACAGGGTATGTATTGGGGTTATATAGGGACAATGGAAAAGACAATGGGAACTACTACATTCTCAAAAGCAGCATAATTGAATTTGAAGGCAGGTGTTGTTACTTTTACTAAGTAAGTCCTGCGTGGACGATTTTTAAGGTCCAATTTAATTGCCCGGGATCTAGACCACGTGACCGGCAAAAGGTCCGCAAGGACATGACGCAACGCCCTAAGTCCCACCCGGGCCTAGAACTTTGAAGCCAAAACCTGGGAGTGCGAGCCTTCTAGTTAGCTTGGCCATCTCTTCTTCAAACAGATAGCCAGATTGCAGATACGGAGCAGTATGTATTACGAATCTTGTCTTCCCATGCATTTAACATCTTAAGCAGGCACACCATATGCGCAATATTGAGCAAGACCACGCTCTCGTTTTTTGTTGCGCTTTGTAGGAAGAATCGAATCCACACATTACAACCACACAAGAGGCTATCCCTTTCCAGGCCGCATGTACATTCCTTGATGTTCATCTCCTCAAGATGCCCCGATGATCACAATTTGCGCGCGGAACCTAAACTCCTAAGTTGCACACCATACAACTTGCCCAACAAAAAACTATATGACCCTTAACTCTAAGCCCAGACCCTCTGGCCGGAACCCTTCATTTTTCTAGCTACAACCCCCTCAGTCAGGGTGCAGGGCTAGGATTTACAGTTAAGGGTTTAAGGTTACTTGGTGAATTTCGACAACTTTGCACTGGAGGGAATATGCTTGCGGACTTAAACAATATTGTGCTCTGACAGTTTCTGCCCAGATTTCACCAAGGCTACTGCACTTGAGATTTTGAACTGGAGCTCTTAATGCAGTTGCTATGCATGTCTCCCTGAATCTAAGTCGCTAAAACACCAAAGCGCGAACCCTCGTATAACCTCTGTTAATCAGCACAGCTTGCTACAAGAGAGTTTCTCGGAACCACCCCCAATTAATCTTTAGACGTGACCCTAAACCCTCATCACAACTTTGTCACCCTAAACCCTAGACCCGAAACCCTAAACCCTTAAAAGTCCTAATCTTTGGTATTACCCTTTGTAATCCCCATATAACCCAGTATAGTAGTTTCTAGGACCCAGGGTTGCTTAGAAGGCTTTATTTGGTAGTGAGTCCATAAATAGGGACCCCAAGATAGAGGCAAATATATTATAACCACTCTTTTGAGGAATTCCGGAAAAGGGAAGCCTAATTTTCGAAAACACCCATTTGAGAAACGCAGACGCCATCTCTTTAGGTTCTGCCCAACCGCTGCTATGCAGTTCCTTTCTGGGTTTGCGGTGATTTGTTGCTGAAGGGTTCCTACTATACTACCCCAAAAGGAACAACATAGGTGGCTCTGGGTAGCCCTAAGCCGCAAACCTTAAAACCTAAACCTCCAAGTAGGCATTCCTGGTGCCCTTCATGCTGTCCTTCGATGTGGATACCTACCCAGACAGCGTGGCGAAGCCGGAAATGAAACACAAAGTAGGGCTTCCTATGAGGGTTTACGTAGGGTTTATGAGGTTTAGGGTTTGGGGTTTAGGGTTTATGAGCTGTAGTCTGAACTCCTTCAAAGGGGAGGTTATATAGGGTTTAGGGTTTCAGGGTTTAGGGTTTAGTTTTGTTTTGGGTTTAAAGTTTGGGGTGTAGGTGAGTCCTGGGATGTTCCCAGACTCCATTATACGGGCTTTCCCAAGACTAGGGCTATTTGCTGCAGTCGCCACACAGGGACTGAAGTATTTTTCTCTCAATATTTGGTTTCCGCTGGTATGGAAGCACTTCCCCGTATGAGCCATAGTCTAAACTCCTAGCGTCCCACTTTAACAACCCCCTATAGTAGTCCCCTAGATACTGCCTGATGTAAACCCCCTTAAAGGAGTTTGAACTAGGGCTCATATACGTTTCATGTGGCATGTTTAGATTGCATCTTCGGGTTTCTTCCTAGGGTCCAAGTACCCAATAATCATATACTTACCCCAAACCTATACTAGAATTACTATTACCCAAAACCCAAGTACCTAATTATTGGGTACTTGGACCCTCTGGGTTTTCCATGGAGTGTGGACTTAGTCTCGCTTGTTTGCTGAATCTGTTCTGCCGCTAGTAGGGGTTTAGGGTTTAGGGCTGCATTTGTGGAAGTTACCGCTATGGTTGAGGAAACATGGCGAGCGCGTCTGCTGAACGGATCTGCTGGCAACACTACTAAATTTCTTGAAAGGAGATGAGCTAGGGATGTGACATAGGTTTCAATGTCACTAGTCATAACCCACCTAAAAAATATCTGAAGCGACAATTTTGGGGTGGTCCCAGGACAGATAGACCTATACATTCTGAAAAGAGCGACATTCTGCATGCTTTTTTTTCTCTGGCAGCCAGGCTGTTCATCTACCCCCTGCAGAGAGAACGTAACACATTAAAAGCGTTTGCAGGTACACTGTGACCTTTCATACTACAGGTGAAAGCTCAACAGTAAGCGCCAACTGCCCCATACCCTAAACCCTGATCCATAGCTTGCTCCGCATGTACGGTGCCAGCCTAGCAGGATTTAAGGTGCTTAGGATTCCAACCTACTCCCAGTATACTTTTTTCGAGGATTGTCAAAACCTGTTCAAGCCACCCAGGTGCTTGGCGTTGCATTCCGCGTCATTGACTTGTGCCTTCGCATCCACATACTCGAAGCATAGGATGCACCTGCAGTAGAGGGTCCAACAAGGGATTTTTGTCGTGGTCGAGTAAGACAGAACAGTTCGGAGCCGCACTGTGCTGCAGGCAAAACAAACTGGTAGCGCTACTTTGTATGCCAGTCTTGTGCCATTTTTTCACGTCACGCATGATAGAATTACCTCACGACTCGATCGCCACAGTGTCTAGGATCATGAACTGATTGAACGCATCCCTTGCTTCTTGCTCATATAATTGAATGTTGCTGATGCTGGCAATATCCCCACAGTCTTTGTCGTGTTCTTATGGTCCTATGGATACAAACCCTAAGGGTCCAAGAACTCAAATAATAGGGCTTCAGGGCCCAAATACTGTACTATTAATGGTATTTGGGCCTTAAAGCCCTATTATTTGGGTCCTTGGACCCTTAGGGAAAGCGGCGCTGCTTTCTTACGATGCCGCTGCAACCGAGGTACTTCCTTGCAGACATCCTTGTCACCTTCCTTACAGGCAGAATGCACGCATTTACTTTGGGTTGAAGGCTTGGGGTTCCAGCCTTTATCAGACCCTCCTACTCCCCACGTCTACTACCCCTAGGTTCCCCCCTTAGGCGAGTTGAGGGACCCATGAATGAGGGTTCGAAGCTTACCCTAAGGGTCCAAGCCCTCAATAGTCATATGCTCACCCAAAACCTGTACAACAATTATTAGTATTGAAACCCCAAGTCCCAAACCCTGCATCCCTAAACCGTAAAGCCAAGTACCCCAAACCCTAAACCCCCACATCCCTGAATCCTAAACCCCTACACCCTAAACCCCTAAAACCCTAAACCACTTAATTGGAGGGTTAGGGTCTGGGGCTTGGAGTTGACTTGGAGTCGATAATCTAGGTCCGGAACCCTAGTTACAACCAGTCAGTATCCTACAGCCTCTGTCAATTATTCTATTGCAATAGCAGATAATGGAGTTTAGGGTTTAAAGCTTTACTTCTGCAGGTGGCACTGGTGTTTTTTTAATGTACGTACCTAGTTGAACATGGATGAGAGGGTTGGTCGAAGTTGTTACATTTCTTTTTGCTGATCAGTCTTGAGGCACTGCGAAACGAAGATCCGACTTCTTGCAGGGTACGGGGTGCGGAGCAGAATTCGAGATGTACTCATTCTGTTGGAGATGTGTGGTGCGTTCTAGACCCTAGACAGAAGGCCTCAAGTGCAGGGCCTCACAGAGACCTTCGACTCCATAGACCCGGTAAGCAGCCAGCCCTCACAACATAGTGCTGTAAATCCCCTATACCCCTAGTAAGGTAAGGGTTCAGGGTTTAGCATTCAGGGTAAGGAGAAGGTGCGAGGGACTTAGTAAGCAGTATGGTTTTAACCTCCACGAGCCATTCAATGACCTCAGGCATCTCCATTATCACTAACTCACCCGGATCCCCTGAACCTCCAAGTACCGAATGCGCGTTGTTAGGCAGGTGAGGTGTCCTTAGGAGTAGGAGGGCTTAATAAACCTTAGCCCTGGGGCTCTAAGTCTATAAATAATACCTACATTGGGCCCCAAACCCTATAAATAGTACCTACATGGAGCCTTAGGGTAGGGAATAGGGCTTAACCATGATAACTGTGACTCTGTTTGCCCGAGCTGCGTCTTGCCGGTGCTTAGTATACTGCCAGGGAAAGGAACGTAGAAACTACTACGCTAGCTGGGGTTTTCGGGATAGGGCTTCCCTGGACCCCAAAAGTATGTAAAATAATGGCCTTTATGGCTGTTATTACGGGTTTAGGGCTATTATTTTACATACTTTTGGGTTTAGGTCATTCCAATACCCCAATACTAGGTATCTTGTGAGCCTGATAATAGGGATTACATGGATCCTTTCCCGTGCTGAGCCCAAGCCCCAATACCTGAACTTCCCTAAACCGCGTTCCGAGATTCCTGAAGACTTCCGTTACTCATACAGACAAGCGGCTGGTCGGTCCGAGCAACCATCTCAAACCTATAGCCCCCTTGCAGTAGATAGAATCGATGGGATCTTATGATGGTTTTGGGGAATTCCATATTCTATTCGCGTGAGGGAGACTATATTCCCCAAACCCTAGACCCTAAACCCTTAACCCGAACCTACTGGATTCTTTACATGGAAGTTTCTCAGAGATCTGGCCTTGTCTGAGTTCACATTGTAACATGACCCCTAGTATTATGCGAGAAGGGGAGCCCTATCCAAGTCGGCTGAGCCCTAAACCCTATACTTCAGGCTACCGGCAACGGCACGGGGCGTTGGTGATACTACCATCCCATGTGGAAGCCTTGCCTGAATTTGCCTGAATTTCCAGGGTCCCTTTGCGACGGTTGTAGGGGTTGTAGGGGGCGGTGTAGGGTTCTATAGGGCTACCTATTGATGTACGGGGTTTGGGGTTCAGGGAATTTGTTACTTTCAGGGTCAGTGGGGCTCCTTAAGTATACTTTTAATTCTTAAAAGACATGCAAGAGCCCTAGTTGTCCGCTAGCATTCTTACTAAGTCGCCCTGACCCCCTAAATCCGGCACTCATCAAGTCATGGACTGCAAGTATCACTGTTGTTACTTGCTGCAAGTATCACTTTTGTTATTACACCCTACGCTACATTCTAAAACCCAAAGTCAGAATTTTCCAGATGCTTGCCTGATATTCCGGGCTTTGTACCAGTGGGCTCCAAACTAGGACCCATCCACATCGCTCTAGTAACGGATGCTCTCGCCAAATCTACGGTGCAGTAGCACTCATTTATGTAGATGTGTCTGTCTGTCTGTCTATCTACCTAGCTTCGTATCTAAATATTATGTATGCATGCATCTATGTGCGTGTGTATGTAAGCAATATACACGCGGCGGATGGGGGATCCATGTGAAGAGGCAGGTGATGAAACGCAACACAAACAAAGAAAACAACCCCAAATTGGCTTAATTCCGGCTTGAGAAAGGTGTACAAAACCCTGAACCCTACAACTTTGGGGTTTAGAGTTTAGGGATTTGCGTCTAGGTTCAGGGGTTCTGAGGGTTCAGGACAGGATATTGCTGCGGGTGTAGGGTCTCAGAGTGTGAGCTTTGGGGTTCCTCATTTGTAGGTTCAGAGTTCCAGACAGAGTATCAGATAGAGGTATTCCGGGAGCCCTTGAATAGATGGAGTCTCTACTAGGGTTATGGGTCCTCTGCTAAAAAGTGTGTTTAGGGTTTAGGATCAACTTTGACGACACAAATGATTACAAACCCCAAAATACTGCAATGCTGAGTACAGTGTCTCCCCCAAAGAGATTCCTGTTTTTTGGACCCCCCCCCCCTTCCCCCCGCAGAGAAGCTTTTGCAGGTCTGTCTGAAAAAGCCCGTAAACCCTAAACCCCTAGCCCTAAACCGTAAAACGCACAATCACAACCACAAGCCCCCTAAATCTGAAACCATATCTCCTAAACAGGTTAGGGGTGCAGGGTTCAGGGTGTACTGTTTAGGGTTCAAAGTCTACGGTTTAGGGTTCAGGGTTTAGGGTTCAGGATTCAGGGTTTAGGGTGTAGGTTCCAGGGTTTAGGGTCTAGGGCTCGGGATTTGGGGTGATTCGGTCCTGCACTGGGACTGCAAAAGAATATGGGGACTATCATATACCGTTTGGCGGAAGGAAGGTTTCTAAAGGGGCCTCCGAAATATGTTTCCATTTTTCGGCCGTTATAACTATAATCATAAACCCTAAACCCTAAACCCTAAACCCAATCACAAACTGTATTTTTAGTTGGGTTCCGAGGCCTGTTTAGGTTTAATTAAGGTTCGAGGGCAGGGCTGCTGAGTAAGTCTGCGGAAGTATACTCATACCCTCAAAGGCTTTAGGTTTGTACCCTTGATGTTTGTAACTCTATAGTCCCCTTTACTTTAGTAGATAGAACATGTATTTGATCATAGCCATAGTAACATCTCCATATATCCCACATTCTATCTACTTCAGGGGGACTTTCGGTTTCGGGTCCCAAATGCCCTTATCAAGGGCCATATTCCATGGATTAGGGACCCAAACCTAAGGGTACCAACCCAAAGCATACGGGGTGTACGTAGGGTTTAGGGTTCAGGGTTTTGGGTTTTGGGTTTTGGGTTTTGGGTTTAGGGACCTAACGTACTCACCACATCCTTCTTGCCCTTCAAGTCCTGCTGATTGCTGAAACTTGCATTCAAGGCAAGAAAGTATCTGACCGGTCGCGCACTCAGCCGGGCAATATGTTAACCTCATTGGCGCCTTCCTTGGGTCTAAACAAACTGAAACATGTAGATGTACTTTGGGTCGGGCCCCAACCCACTAATAGTGATATACTAGGAATATATAAGGACCTCAATATAATTACCATTACCTCTTGTGGTCACTATTAGTGGGTGGGGGCCCAACCTAAGATGTACTCTACATTACCTTCCATCCTATGGGGCCACATGGGCCATCCGATTTTGAGACCGGTGTTCATCTAGTCCACAGGCATTGAGGTATGTCCCCTAGCATATTCGGCGCACACAAGCAGGATTCAAATAAGAAATCGTCCAGATCTTGAACTCTAAGTCCTGAACCTGAGTTGGATACAGCATCCTCCTGGCTGTGAGGACAGGGTTTTAAGGTTTGAAGGTTGGGCTTTAGGATTTAGGGTTCTGTATTTAGGCTTCAGGGTTCAGATTCAAGGCTTTCATGAGTTCCCTATTACCCCTGTATACTACCCCTCCTACGCTCCCCCTGGGAGCCCTGGGGGGTAGTATAGAAGGGGTAGTAGGAGAACCCAGGAAGCTTAGGATTTGATGTAATGTCGGGGCCTGCATGGCAGGCTTTGTTGTATGTTCATATAGCCCCCCCTAAGTAGACAGAATATGAGATATCCGGGGATCTCATTTTGGTTTTGGTGAATTCCATATTCTGTCTACTTCAGGAGGGGACTAAATACCTACTGAATGGTGTCACACCACCCGAATCCTGTTCCAAGCCTTCATGCATCTGCATTGGTGTTTTTGTATGATGACTTCAGAGACACGTTTAAGGTTCAGTTCTCTTGCGGCTGGTACTTAACAGAGAGTAGCCTTCAATCAACAGTAAATCCCCATCCATACCTAGATGGGATATCCTGCGCTACTTAGAACCCCAATGTATAGTATTTCCTAGGGTAGAGGTTCTTCGTGGGTGATAGAAGATTCCTCCATCCCCCGTATGTAGCTCTTTTGCAGAGAGCTTCACCCTAAAGCCTACACCGTGTGACGCTGACCAAGAATTTTCTGGTCGCTCAGCCAGCCTTGCATTACAATTCTGGGCACCCAGACCGTGAGCTCTCAACATAAAACCTGGTTTTGGGTTCAGGGTTTAGCGTTCAGGGATTGGCGTTAGCGTTCGGGGATTTGGGTTTAGGGTTCAGCGTTTAGGGTTTAAACTTCAAACCAAGCGCCCCCACATACTCCGTGAGAGAGACCCCTATGATGTCCTTATTTTCCAGACGTAGCTCTGGGTTGCCCGAGTGTAAACCCCCATATTGAGAAAACCCGAAGCCTCTTTTTAGGGTTTAGGGTTCAGGGTTTAGTAATCAAAAGATTGGGAGATGGAGCGTCAGCGGAACTTCGCAAGGCTCAGCAGGCATGCTAAAAACTTATAACGTCTATCAGCCTTGTAGTAACCCCAGTTAGCCCATTGTTAACCTACTTACTAAGTCCCCTTGTATCGGTCTCCATAAAAAGCATGTCATGTCCGTTCCAAGGACGAGCTTACAGTGCTGTGAAACATACTCATACGCCACATCCTAAGCCATAACTGTCATAACTCCTGACCAACTCCGAGTTTCTATGCAATTGTCCATGTTACTTCCCATTTGGTTCTTCATTGCTCTCAGCATGTAGGCTTACCCTAAACCTAAACCTTAAACTCCCCTGAACCCTCCAACCCTAAAGCCCAAACCCCAATCCACTCAACCCTAGACCCTAAACCCCAAACCCCAATCCACTCAACCCTAAACCCGGAACCCCCTAAACCCTCAAAAGCTAGCTTGCTTTAGGCTGGTTCATGCTGGATGCTGTCGCGGCTATCCCCTGGTCGTGGATCGGGGATAGCACTCCGGTGCAGGTACTGCAGGGTTGAGGGTTCCGGGCTGAGGGCTTAGGCTGGATACCAAAAAGACCACATGACCTTGGTATTTGTATACTACAGTTCCACATTTCCCTAGGTCTAAGGCACTTAGAGTCATGCAGGCCTCTTGGTATAAACCAAGCTGCTCAAAAGAGCAGAAGAAGGGGTAGCTGATAACCCTGGGAAGTATTGCCTGCATCTCAAATGAAGGGGTTAGAAGGTGTTCTGGGTTTCCAGCTGTCAGCAGTTCAAAGGAACAGCTTCCTAAAACTCACAAGGATGTCACAAACGAGTCAGGTCCTGTCATTTGTGCGATCACCATGCTTCCAACTCACTTGCTTAGGGTGCGCTTAAACCCTAGTCCCTGAACCCTACACGAAACAGTCAAACAGCACCTCTTGGGTATTGCTTCGCCCAGGAAGCCACATACGTGAACTTCTCGAGCCCTGACAAAACTTGCTGGTTGTCAGAAAGGAGTGAAGGAAGAGTAAAGAAAACGGAATGTCTTGCCTTCTTGAGGGTGATATGGAGATCCTTTCCTCCATTATCCAGAAGTCTGTGTAAGCATCTCCCAGAACCCATGACTGATTCTGCTGAAAGTCCTCGCGAAGCTCGAGTAAACAGATAGTCGTGGGCTTTCTTCTCACAAGCAATTCCCAGTGAACCCTATACTGCCCCCATACAAACAGTTAAATCGAACCCATAACAGCGCTCCGACGACGATGAATCTTCTATCTCAACCCCATCCCTATGCCTCGCCTATACATATATATATATACACATACATATTATATTATAGTATATTATATTATATTATGCTATATTATATTGTATTATATATATATGTATGTATGCGCATATGTGTATGTTTATGTATACTTTAGTGTATATGTATACGTATCTATCTATATGCATGTATATCCCCATAGCCCCTTGAACGGGGTTTCTGTCAGATGACGAGAAGCCTGAAAGTGGTCCGTCTCGTACGCCTCGCACGACTGCTTCGGCTGGCAAAGCTACAGGGCTGGAATTTTCAAGGATTACAGGGATTACCTAAACCCCAAAGGTATGTAGAATACTGGCCCTAAGCCCATAATAACGGCCATAAAGGCCATTATTTTGCATATTTTTTTCGGGTCCAGGTAGGGATTAGGGTTTAGGGTTCAGGGCTTTAGGGTGAAGAGTTCAGGGTTTTAGGGCTTAGGGTTTAGGGTTTTAGAGTTCAGGGTTTTAGGCGTAGGGTTTGGGGTTTAGGCAGTTTGGGTATATAGGGATATATATATATATATCTGTACATATATTTATATACATAATATAGTCGCATATTATGGTCTTGGGTTGAGAAAGTAGGGGTTTCAGGCCCACAGGGCTTAGGGCTGAGGGTTCCGAGAATATTTGCTAGGCATGAGGGATGAGAGTGTGGGAGTTTAGCGATAGGTGCTTCGGCATTAGGATTAAGGAGTCGGAGTTTGAGGACATAGATCAATGAGGGCTGGGGCTCGTGTCATTGGGAGCTTATGGTTTATACTATAGGGTTTAGGGATTTGGGGCTTGTGGTCTGGGGCAAGCAAGCGCAGGCAAGCACACAAGCATAAGACGAAGCCTCTGACAGGCCTCCACATGGTCTTGGGTTTAGGGCTCCTGTTTGGGGGGGGGGCGGGAACAACATGTCGCGGCTTGAGGCTTGGGAGCTTAGACTCGAATGACCTAATCTAACAGTATGTGTGAGATAGCGTCCTGCATTTTCCGAGTCGAGTAAGGTTGCGAAATACTTCGGGTTGAAGTTAAGTATCTTAGGCATTAGCCAGAGTTGTTGAGTACTCCCATATTGAGCTTTGCCAGGGTCCGCAGGATATGATACAATTTTGTAGAACGGTTTGTATGGTTTGGCAGGTTGCTACCTTCAAGATTTTCCATGCGTTCTTTGGGGTGCGAAGGCATTCGGAGTGCTGGTAACACCTTGAAACGTCTGCACAGATTTCACGAAGTCTCGCATAGAAACGCATGTGGTTACGGCTGTGAGTCTGGCCCCTACGCCCTCCAACCAGACAAACATGGAAGCTGATCTGGTCCCCCTTACAAAGGACAGCAGTCTTTGCAGGTACCTTTTTGGGCCTTCCCTGTTTGTTGGGTTCTGTATCCCGAGATGGTCCAAACCTCTCTACGGGATTGTAGCTCATTGCAGGTTTCATGTGAGAAGCGCTTTCTGAGTGGTCTCAGCTGGAGGCTTCGCGCAAGTACTGAAAGATCCTTCCTAATGATTTTGGTATCATCGGAGACATTTCCAGACCACTGTAGATGTGAATCTTATAGTGAGTGTCCGGTCAGAATAGACAGGCCTCGTCAAGACCACTAATGGAGCAGATCTTGCAACAGCCCAAACCGTGGAGTCACTTTCAGCGCCATTCGTCAGGTATCTCAACGGGCCGTGGAATTGCTCAAACAAGAGAAACAGTAAGGAAGCATAGAGCCTTGTCAACACACTACACCCTATTTGTTGCAGAATCTGCACTACCCACAGACATTCCCTGATTCCTGCTCATAGGCTACTAGTCCACAGTGCAAGCCACTGCCAGAGAAGCTGAGGTTGCGGCAAATTACAGAGCTGCCGGACTGCAAATGATAATTCATGTAGATTTGTACTTAGATGCTACTTGCAACTGGGTTTGGCAGACTTATTGACATCTTACCTCAAACCCTAAACCAAAGCCGCATGGGCGTCTTTGACTGGGTAGCTATCTTTAGGCAGGGTTGTAGGGTGAACCCAAGTTACAACCAGGTAATATCCTAGAGCCTCGTACAAAAGTACTTTATACACCCAAGTTACAACAATTAGGTGACACGGGCGAGTCTTTTCTACTTTGTACCGCAAAACGCAGGCTACAATCGGGTAATATCTTTCAGTCTCGTAAATGTTTCATTAGACATAGAGAACAATCGTAGTTCGTATGACCCTAAACCCTAAACCCTAAGCTGCAAAAACAAAACTAAACCTACCTAGACAAAGTTGAACCCGACAGGGCTGCGGAAACTTTCATGGAGGGCAAGTACCTGGCTGAACTGATCCTTGGTTTCGGCAAGGCGCTGCGGTCGTGCCTTTTTTTTATAGCTTATGAGGGTGACTTCTGCTTTTAGAAACCGGTTGAAGCTACTACTGCAGAAAAGTCTTCTCTCCCGTACCAACAAAGTCGAACAGGTTGGTCTGGCGGTTTCAGCGAGGCTTGTTTCGAGCTCCCCGTCCTGCGTCAAAGTTGGCAGAGACTGATTTTCTAGTAGATTAAAGCCTCGTACTTAATTTCACTAACCAATGTTAAATGATAGCTTGCGCTCGTATCTCTACAAACCCTAAACCCTAAACCCCTAAGCAGGTAAGGTCAGGCTTTGGCAGGGCCTGGGGTCTTAGCAGGATCCCTAAACCCTAAACCCTAAGCCCTAAACCCTAAACCCTAAACCATTAAACCCATGGTTCAAAGGCTCCAAGAGCCGCCTAAGCTGGGTTGCTTGTAGGGTTTAGGGTATAGGGTTTGGGGTATAGGGTTTGGGGTTTAGGGTTTAGGGTATAGGGTTTAGGGTTTCTATACTATAGGGTTTTGGGGGTTTGGGGTATTTGGGGCTTACGGTTTAGGGTTTGGGGGGTTT